>CM070835.1:23131773-23294273 GCA_036326025.1 Chrosomus eos
ACTCGTGCTTTTAGCCTTAGCTGCAGTGGGCGCATGCGGAGCAGGCCCAACTGGAGTACGGAGGCTGCTGAGGCCATCAGACCCAGCATTTTCTGAAACCTTCTGAGCGGGACTATAGAGCCGTGGCGGAAGGATCTCGCGACGTGCTGAATATTCAATCCGCGCTCCAGTGACAGGCGTGCTGTCATGGATAGCGAGTCTAACACTGTTCCCAGAAAGGAAATTCTCCGACTGGGGAGCAGTGAGCTTTTCGCCCAATTGACTGTAAGGCCCAGCTCCTCGAGGTGCTCGAGTAATGCGGCCCTGTGTTCTATGAGCTCCGTTCGTGAACGAGATAGAATCAGCCAATCGTCCAAGTAGTTCAAAACTCGCATGCCCCGAAGTCTCAGGGGGGGCGAGGGCCGCGTCCATGCACTACGTGAACGTACGGGGTGCTATGGACAGGCCGAACGGCAGGACTGTGTATTGATATGCCTGGCCCTCGAAGGCGAATCTCAAGAATCGCCTGTGATGGGACGCTATTTGTATTTGAAAATAGGCGTCTTTCAGATCTATTGACATGAACCAGTCTCCTTGGCGCACTTGCGCGAGGATTTTCCTGGTCGTAAGCATTCTGAACTGGCGCTTCCCGAGCGTTCTGTTCAGCAGTCGCAGATCTAGAATGGGTCTGAGCCCACCAGAAAATATCTGCTGTATAAGCCCCCTTCGCCCTGAGATAGAGGTTCTATAGCCTCTTTTCTCAGTAGTTTCGCTATCTCGGCTCGAAGTAGATGAAACACTTCGCTATACACCGTAGTTTCGACTCGCGCCGTATAACGGCGGGGGCGTCGAGCGAACTGTAGCGAACAGCCTCTCGTTATAGTGTTCAACACCCATTCTGATACCCCGGGAAGCCTTGACCACGCATCTGCGTGAATAGCTAGGGGTAGAATGAAATCTGGGCTCTGGCCGCGGCAGGACGGCGGCTCGAGAGCCCCTGTGTACTGGGAACACAGCACCGTGTTTACAGCGTTCGAGGCGGGGGGCGCGCTGATCACAGCGGGCAGCCTGGCCGCGCTCAGCTTCTCTATGGCGGGACGCGCAGAGAAAGCGAGCGGGGCGAATCCTGTGGGATTCGGCGCGTGTGAGGGAATGTGGGCACATTTACTAAATGCGGCACATTTACTACACTGAGAATACTGTCAGCTCGCGCGACTAAATCACTGCTGTGTTTACAGCGTGCGAGGCGCGCGCTGATCACAGCCGGCAGCCTGGCCGCGCTCAGCCTCTCTGTGACGGGTTGTGCAGAGAAGACGAGCGGCGGCGAATCCCGTGAGATTCGGAGTGTCTGTGAGAAATGCGGGCGCGAGACAGCGGGCACATTTTCTGCACGGAGAACACTCGGCTCGCGCCGACTGAATCAACGCTGTGTTCACAGCGTGCGAGGTGCGCGCTAATCACAGCGGGCAGCCTGGCCGCGCTCAGCTTCTCTGTGACGGGTTGTGCATAGAAAGCGAGCGGGGGTGAATCCCGTGGGATTCGGCGTGTCAGTGAGGAAATGCGAAAACAGCGGGCACATTTACTGCACTGAGAACACTGTCGGCTCGCGCCGACTAAATGTGTGTTAGTTTCGTTTTTACAGAAACCAAGGGACACGCATCGTGTAGTGTAAGCGGGCATTGTATGGGCGCGTTCACTACATTTTCTGCACAACCAACATGAGTTGGTTTTATTTGTGCTAGCCCTGCACCGTGGAGGGCTGTGTCTGGGTGTGGGAATGGGCACTGGGACGTGGGCATTCTTACAACACTCGTAACACCATCGGCCGTGGCCGGAACACCAGAAAATGCACTCTTTATTGGATTTATCTGGGTAGCCATAGAAACGGCTTTTGTGCGCAGGCAAGCGGGCTGAGACACCGGCTGCTTCACTGCGAAATACACTGGGACAGTCACAACGCATGGAACTGAACGAGCGAGAAGTTTTGGTGGAAATCCGGCCGCAGCGGGATCTGAACACCGTCACTTTCCTAGAGAGACTAGGAAGGCCTTGAGACCTCGGGCTTTACCTCAATCCTCGGCCGGGGCCCGCGCTGAGGGGGGGCGGCGTCCAGCAGAGCGAGAGCGCGGTGTTTGATCTCGGGCCTGGCGGCGCTGCTAGTTAGCCGAAACGACGGCCTTTGTGCGCAGGCAAGCGGGCTGTGGAACCAGCTTGCTCACTGCGAAATACACTGGAACAGTCACATTGCTTGGAACTGAACGAGCGAGAAGTTTTGGTGAAAATCCGGCCGCAGCGGGAACTGAACACCGTCGCTTTCCTAGAGAGACTAGGAAGGCCTTGAGACCTCGGGCTTTATCTCAATCCTCGGCCGGGGCCCGCGCTGAGGGGGGCGGCGTCCAGCAGAGCGAGAACGTCGAGGAACACGGAGCGCTCAGCTTCCGTCATCTCGGATAGCGTTAGCCACAAATGTATCTCACCATTCAGGCCGATGTAATCCACGGCTTGAGAGAGCGGACGCATCGGCTCAGTTTCAATGCCGTCTCCGGTAAGTTTGTCGAGCTCAAGTGCGGACGCGGCGGCAGACGGCGGCCGCTGTCCGTCTGGGAGCGACTCGAGCGAAGCCGGCGAAGCTGGCGGGCGAACCGGCGAGCTTTGGCGGGCTGGAAATAGCTCGGGCGCGCGCAGGGCGCGGCGCTTCTTGCGGCGCGGCATCACGGCGGGCTGGGATGCGGGCTCGGAGAACGAAGCTAGGCGAGTCCGCAGAGTCACCATAGGCAAGCTTTCACAATGATGGCATCCGCCGTCAGCGAGCGCGGTGGCCGCGTGATCCTCACCCAGGCAGGACACGCAGATGACGTGGCGGTCCTCGTCGCTGAGTGGGGCTCGGCAAGAACCACAGGAAGGCATCTTTAAAAAGACGCAGCTCTTTTAGAACAGTAGAAATGGGTGTTGCGTCACGTAAGCAAACACACACACACTTAGCAGAGTAAAAGGATATAGTACGCCGGAAAGCGCAGCAGGTACGGCAGTTGAAGGCGGCTGGGCCAGCGACTTCAGAAGATGGCACGTCCCGCTGAGAAGGCTACAAGTCAACGGCGCGGCTTCTCACTCTGGATCCCGCGATGCGTGAGCTTCGCGTGAAGAATGAAAAATCAGAGGAAATACAGCTATCGAGGGTATTATAGGGCGAGACCACGCCTTTACTGGCGGGACATGACGAAATGGGCGCGAAGCGCCCCCATTCGTCATTACGTCACGCAGTGCCTCACTCGATAGGCTGCAGCTTTTCCAGCAAGGCAGCCAATGGGCGCGCGAGCTGTCTCGCCCTTGTCTGCTTGCTGCTGCAAAAGCGTTTTGCATGATTAAAAATTAAGGATAATTTTTGGCTTCAATATCTCGAGGAAAGAGTGTTTCCCCATAGCGTAAGATATTACGCAGTACGAGAGATACTCTCGTAAGAGAACTCCTTACTAAACTACTTATGCTAAACTGCACAAATGGCTCTTTATGAAAAGTAAATGAATAAATAAATTAATGAAAACTAAAGCACATTTAATATGTTTATAGAACTAGACAGCCACTGCCACAAAATAAAATACAATTTGAAATAAATGGCTGTTAAAAAAGAAACTCATGAGGTTGAAAATACTCATGCAAACAATGCTTTTTTACCATGATGCGGTTCAATTCGTCTCTTTAGTGTTTTCATTTTTATTTCAACAGTGTGACCTACGTTCTTGGGAGCTGCAAGAAACTGCAGACCCATGTCTGTTTTTTCATAATACAATCATATGATTTATCATCTGCACAAAACCTTCACCAACCGACTTCCCTTCATGATGTACTACACATCCACATAAAAAAAAAAAAAAAAATTGTGTGTATATATATATATATATATATATATATATATATATATATATATATATATATATATATATATATATATATATATATATATATATAGACACACAGTATATACACACACATAGATAATTGCTCCTGTACTTGTGTCATTGAACATGCTTTAGAAAATGTAAAGAGCAAATTGCACATTAAACATTTATATTCTAAAGGGTGTTTTAGTTGTCATGATTTGGGTGACATGCATTTCATTGTGTTGCTGCACGAGTAGTTCCTGCTCTTTCCTGAATTAAAAAAAAAAAACGAAGAAAAAATAAACAGACACTCCATTCTCACACACATTCATAATTTAGCCAGAGCCTCTGCCAGCCACAGGCAACATGCCTCTAGTTGTTACAGACATGGACAGCTTCACAGTGCACATTCACACAAAACATTTCAGCAAACATAAACTCCATCTCACTATCCATCCATCCATCCATCCATCCATCCATCATCAACTTGTACTGAATGCACGTTTTTGAAGACAGTTCAGCATCTTTTTTTTATATATATAGAATAAAAATATTATTTTATAATAGGCCACAGTCGGCATTCTTACATTCTTTAGTATAAAATAGTCCATATTTGACTTTATGATGTCCAAGAAGCAGCAAAACACCTCCAAACCACAACACACCCACCATCATCGTGCTTCAGAGTTCTGTTCATGTTAGTCATGTAGGTGTTGGATGGAAAACTCCAATCTTAATTTAATATTCTTTTTTGAGAGCAGACCCTTCTTCCGTGTTAAACTCTGGCGTAGAACTGATTTGACTGTTCCTAAAGCTGCATTTAGATCCCATGATGACACCTTTGGAGTCCTTGAAGACTGTACTTTGGGTGTATTTGGAGGAATGGCCCATCCTGGGGAGATTGCTAGTGGTCTGAAACCTAAGCTGCATCCAAAAACCTATAGCAGCTGACTTGCCTCACTGTGAATATTTAATGACTATAATATTGATTTATCACTTGAAATGACATAAGGGGAAAATGTTGGCCAAAAATGTACTTTTACAGACAGAATAACAACTAACCGCAAATTTCAGACACCACCTTTATTTTTTAGCTTAACTGTCACAGAATGGAAAGCACAGGACTGTGAGATCTCGAAGGCAGCTAAGGATACATTCATGCTGCCTTCAAAAATCTGATGAAGTTATTTCAGGACAAAGGAAGTGAAGTTAACATTGGATTCAGATGTGCCTTGATGCCGTCCTACCTTGGAATGTGTCCTCCAAAGGCAGAATTTGTAAGATTTCAAACACAGCCCTAATCTGCTCCTGATTATAATAATTGGTGCACTAATTCTAGGCACTTGATGCAGTACGATTGCGGGTGGTACCAATTTCTTCCACATACGATTTGTTTCTTATCTGTACAGTACAATTCACTATGAAATGTATGGAGCCCCTAAAGAGACATGGTGATGAGAACAATATGAGATGAGAGAAAAACATTTTTCAATGCTTTTGCGTTCCCTCGCAAAACGTTTGTGTTCCACCAAGAAACTTTGCATTCTTCGTGGAATGTTAACTTTTTGCGAGCAAATAAAAAGTTTCTGGGTGGAATACAAAAGCATTGGAGAACACAAAAGAGAACACAAAAGCATTGGTATCCGATATATTTTTTTTCCTTTGCCATGTCCCTTTAGGGGCTCCATAGAAATGTACATTTAAATTTGGGGGGTTCATTTTTCATGGTGTGTACATAATTTTTAACAGCACTGTATCAATCTAACTTGGCTGACAATAATTGGTGATTGTTTAATTTAAATACTCAATTTTAAATATTGAGGCATAAAATCAACTAAAGCTTAATTACACTATTTATGTGTTTAAGCATATTACAAAATTAATAAACAGAAGTATGATGAATTACTCACCAGTTTACCAGTGTAGTTTTGCCGTGCACGTCTAATTGAGTCTTTAATGAGTTGTGCGTGGCAGGTTCTGCTGCATTCTCATGTCTTTCCGAAACTTCAACGTGACCTGAGAATCAAACATGGAAAACATATACAAAAATAAATCACATTTAATTAAATAATTTTATAGACTAAACATTCATTTCATGGAAAGTGTGCAACAATTTCAGACACCAAAACACTGGGTTCATGGTCACCATGATTTTGCCAAGTAAGTCATGTTCCTGGATCAACATTCCTGTACGAAAATGTATTACTAACCCTATGCCTACTCCTAACCCTCCTAACTTATCCCTACATTCAGAGGGTAATGATTGGTGAATCACACTGGTGTAGAAGTACCTAAACTGTAAACTTGTCCCTCAGATCTGAATGATTGATTGTAAAGTTGTTCCATGATCAACAAAGAAACATGTTATTGGTGAAATCACATTCACCTGGGTTCATAGCCATATGTTATGACTGTTTACATATGTTCAGGAAAATGTATAATATAAGCATAATATGTAAAATAATGTTATGCATATAGCACAATAATGTTAATTGTATGAAAAAATGATTGGGGAAAATGCAACTAAGTGGTCCATGCCATGTTTTGATGATGATATTGGATTTTACCACTATTCACATTTCCAATGCATGACAAGCATATACTGTAGAATAAATAAACTTCGATGGACTTCTGTTATTTCTGAAGCAGTTTTCTGAAACTTATGGATGCAATTTGGCTGCTTTAATTAGTACAGTAAATTAATGGGTCACATATATACATCTTTGGTTGTTTTATGAAAAACTTGGCTATTAGATAGAATGTAAATGCCAAGATGTGAATAAAATGAAACCCGTACACTCGCTCGAGGTAGATACTTTTTGATTTGACAAAAATCTGCACAAATAGTGATGGGAAAACATTACAGAAGAAACTCCTAGTGAATTGATTAGGAATATAAAACTGAATATATGTGACTGAATGTTCATTTTGAATAATCATTCATGACTAGAATCAACTTTGGGCTAACCATTGCATTTGAAATTTTGCTGTGATCATTCTAAAATTCTGTGTTATAAAATTACAAAGCCAGATTGTACAGTCGAACAAGTCGAATACAAACAAGAACTGGGTGAAGAACAGATTTCTTGACACTTTTAAAAATGCATCTTAGATCCGCACTGCAAAGTCTTAATGATGGAGGAACGCATATAGTGCTCCCAGAATTGACAAATGTTTTTACTATGTTTTGTCTGCGTGTTTTAAAGTTTTAATATATTATTAATAGCTTTAATTGACTATGAAATGAAAGTCAAACAGTTACCCTTCAGTCGCTCAAGTTTGACGTAGTCGATGTGTCGACTGATTGGGATCACGCTTGGGGAACCTATCATCTTCGAGTACTGTTAAAATGAGCAAATGCACATTGGAGTGCGTGAAATGCATCACACACTCCGCCCCCAGAGGTGTGTTTTGGCTGTCGGACTCGAGTGGAGTCCTCCATCGTGTCCCGTTCTGTCTCGGTTGGAGGATTGGTATCTCGGGGCAGGCCGCGCTGGTTCTCAGCTCACCGCCCCAGTGCCTTTCTTTCCCGAAGTGCATGGAGAGCTTACCAGGTTGTGGATCCTCGTCTCCCCCTAAGGCATGCGAGTTCTCGTCAGTTCCGACGGGCAGAGCTTACAAAGCCTGTGGGCAAGCCGCCTCCTCTTTGCGTGCCATGGCACTGCTACAGCTCTATCAGGCCAAGGCACTTATGGACATGCACGAGGGTAGCCCAGACCGTGCGCTCATAGGTGAGCACCGCACTGCATCCGACCTCGCCCTCCGAGTGTTGAGTGCGATCGGTCTGGCGATGTCCACCTTGGTGGTTCAGGAGCGCCATCGTTGGCTCAGCCTGGTTGATATGGCGGATGCGGACAAGGTTCGGTTCCTGGTCTCCTCAATTTCCAAGGTTGGGCTGGTAGGCTGGTTGGAGCGCGTTTTCCTGCCACCGCTCACACTGGGCCTCCACAGCAACCCCCAGCCAGGCCTCAGCATGGCCACGGCCGCAGTAGGGACGCCCCTTGTTTGTCTGTGTGTCTGTTCCACCGCTGGCTCCCAAAAAAGCAGAGCGAGAGGTACCCCCACACTTCAAAGGAAGAGCAAATTCCTCTGTTTCTGGGCCCCAAAAGGGCAAGTCTGGTGGTGTGCGACCCTGTAAAGCCTTGCACCCCTCAGCCCCATCTTGTTCGCCAGCACGACAGCTGGGTGCGGTTTGAGGACCCGGTCATCTGCCTTCTCATGCATCCCTGGCCACCTCGTGGAGACAAGTAAGTGCTGTGCACCACCTGAGGGGAGCAAGGAGACTGAATATGCCTTGCGCCCCATCTTTACCCTCTTGGGACTTATCTCTGGTGCTACCGAACTGCAGAGACCTCCCTTAAACCCTGCAGGCTGTGAGTTAACAATCCTGTTTTTAGAGAAACAGTTCTCCTGCTTGCTTGGTCTCTATCTAGAGGGTAGGGACTTTTCCGGTCAACGAATCGTGCCTGGAATTCGGGCTGGCTAACTCTCATGAATATCTGAGACCCCGGCCTGCATATGTGCCCAAGTTTCCTACCGCTCCTACGGGACCAGTTGGTGAGCCTGCAAGCACTGCCCCGGAAGAGGCAGACCCAGCCCTGGCTTTTCTCTGTCCATCCGCTCCATTGCGGTTATACTTGCTCATAATGCAAAGCCAGGACCTCAGACCAGCTCTTGTCTGTTACGTAGACCAGAAGAAGGGAAGGCTGTTTCCAAGCAGGGGTTGGCCCACTACATTGTGGTTGCCTTCATCTTGGTGATTTCCCAAGGTGCACGTGCCCACCTGGGTGGTTAACTCCTCCCAAGTGAGTGCATTGCTCCCTCCAAGGCATTGACACAGTGCCTCACTTAACAGACTTTAAATAGAGTTGGGGGGCTGGGCGACACCTATCACAGTCACTAGAGAACTAGCCTATGTGTCGAACCGCTGCTTCCTGTGGGCTCCCTTCACATGAAGCCAGTTTCACTGTAAGCCCAGTTCGAAGTGTCGGCTTGCCGCGCCATTTTCCTCCTATGGACTGGATACGTGCGCATTTCTTACTCCAGTGAGTTCCCATTATTAGTAGAACCCTGTCAAATTTTTCCATACCCTTCGGCAACGGACATGGCGGAGCTCCCGAAGCCAGGCCTTTCACTTGTATGCACTGGTGAACTTGTGTTAGGCTAGGTCCATATGATGTGATCTCTAAGGCGATCCCATATGTGTATTCTTCCACAGTACGGCTCCCTGCGGCGAGCCCGTGTCTTCCCTCGGCAAAAGCTGCTCTGCCGTCACTGTCAGATTGAGTCTTCCCCCTGTCATAGGCTGGAGCCACCCCAGTGTCATTTCATATGTTGTACTGCTCGGTCATCCGCCCAGTCCATATGTGTATTCTCCACATCTTACTTCCCTTCGGGCAGGATGTGGCTTCCACAGCGTATTCCTTTCCAACGAAAGAGAACGCTTTCCCAGTGGTCTTGTGGAACAGCAGTTACTTCCCTGGCCAAAGCCCTGTCCCTTCTCTGCCTCAAATAATACGGGGGGAACAGAAGGCTTTTGTCTAGACACTGGAAGGTGTCAGCAATAGTGGCGTTTTAATTGGGATCCCAATCAGTCAACACATCGACTACGTCGAACGTGAGCGACTGAAAAGGAACGTCCCTGTTTCGTATGTAACCCTTGTTCCCTGAAGGAGGGAACGGAGACGCAGTCATGTCGCCACTATTGCTGGACCACCGCTGACTCCGAGTTATGCTCAGCTCCTCAGCGAAAAACAACTAGTGCGTGCATCCACTTCCATATGAAGAGTTCAAATGCAAAAGCCTCTAAAAGCCATTTGAAATTTTCTTCTAAAATGATCATTTTTATCAAGCTCGTATATTTAAATTTAGTAATTTCACTTAAATGACAATTAATGGGTAATTTGTCTTGCAATTTAAGTGAAATTATTCAAATTAAATATACAAGCTTGATAAAAATGATCATTTTAGAAGAAAATTTCAAATGGCTTTTAGAGGCTTTTGCATCTGAACTCTTCATATTTATACCCGCGCCGTGGGCGCGGAGTGTGTGATGCATTTCATGTGATGCATTTTCATGCATTAAAACGTGGCTCGTTTTAACAGTAGTCGAAGATGACAGGGTCCCTAAGCGTGATCTCAATCAGTCGACATGTCGACTACGTCTCCGTTCCCTCCTTCAGGGAACGAGGTTTACATACGTAACTTAGACATTTACATTCAAGATTTCTTATGCACATTTGTTCCTGTTGTTCCGGGACCTCGGAATTGAATAATTAAACACTGTTCATAGCAGAACATTGCATGTTTATATTGTTGAAAAAACAAACTAATAAATGAAAAGAGTTACATATGAGATGTTAGAATACAATTCATTAGAACTACTACAAACAAATCCATACAGAAAATAGCACTGTAACTGGAAAGAGGCTACCTGAATTATGCAGTTATAAATCAGGATTTAAGTGTGAAAGCTCCCCAAAGATTAGGCGAATGAGTATAAGTGAGGTGAATTAAAAACCTTGCTTGCCAGCCCATATTTACAAAACTAATTAAATTCGCACTATTAAATCAAACATATCAGATAGAAAGTACTTAGCATTTTTATAGCTTCGCCATGCATTAACGCCTGTGCGGGCATTTGCAAGCATTGAGAGGTTTCGCTCTCTGCAGGTTTGAGTGTTACAGGCTGTCTGGAGATAATTAAGACACTGGTGTCCCCTTCAAGTTTCTACGCTAATGACACAACATGGTACACCATATGGCCCTATCGCGTGGGTCCACCATGGATCACTGTTCCTTCAGCCCTCCATAACAGGACAAAGTGTGTGCCCCTGTTCGATGATGACATGGCATTCTAGGCAAACCATGTAAACATTACTGTATATGATAAAATGATAATCATGCAGTAGCATGGATCTGTATATATTAAACTAAAATGGTATTACAATATGATACCATAAACCATAAAGTTTTGTAAAGGACTTTAAATTAAAATGGTACTTTTTAGCATTTTTAGAAGTAAATTAAAAAATATATGAATCATTATGTCTTTTTTTTACATCAAGGTATTTAAATAAATAAATAAACAAATAAAGCTAACTTTCAGGTATTATATTTTCTTAAAAGTATTAAGTCAGAAACACACAATATATAATATGATTCGTTTGATAACACTGACAACTTACAGTGTATGTACTGTATAGCACTTCTTAATCAGTGTGTGGTAAGGGTTAAATACAGAGAAATCAATCCAGGCAACCATTGTCAGGATTTGACGTATTGGCAGACACAGCCAAATGACCCCTCTCTGTCTAATGTACTGTTCAAATGCGCCAGCCTTTCGCCTAGCCAGAATTAATAACAGAGCAATTAAAACCAATGGGGATTTGAGTCCTCTGACAATTACATCTGTTAAAGTTTGAGAGCATTAATGCTTAAAAATATTAATTAAAGTGATTTATTTGAATGTTAAAATTCTATTAAATATGAGTGGAGTGCTCAAGTAGCAGAGCTGATTAGAGACTGATTGTTGTAGCTGAGGTGCTGATTCTCATTTAAGTATATTTAAAATTAAGGTAACGGTCACGGAACAGAAGAATGCAACACACAAGTAATATCCAAACAATAGGTGTATTGCAGGTGTGCAAAGAACAAGCGACGTGAGTAACTGAGTGAAAGGATAAGTTGTATGATGATAGTGAATGACAGTTCTTATCGGTTTCAGATGCAGATAGAGATGGCAGATGACTTCAGAAGACTGAGAGGATCGCACAGGTAAGTGTCTCAGCGGTTCAGGTATTTAGGAATGCCCAGACCAGACCAGGCCTGTGTGTTTCACCAGCGTCGTAGCGAGCTTACTGGCTAACCGGCTGAAGTTATTATGGACATAACATAGTTTTTTATACGGAACACTAACAGTAAACCTCACCGGGGGAATGGGATGGGATATATGCATCCTGGACCCCCCTAGGTTTGGCCTAAGCCCCGAATGTTTACATCGTCTGGCTCCGCCCCTGATTGTGGAGCGTGAGCAGGAGTGAGCCAGGAGGGATTCTGGGAAACGTAGTGTGCTGAGGTGACTGGACCGGTAAATGGAGATAGTGACAGTATAACTCATATACAGAAAATGTATCATGAAGTATACTATGTAATATTACATTTTATTAATGTAACTGTTTTCTACAGAACACTATTGTGGAAAATACTGTAAATTCTATAAAACAATACACAAAGAACATTTTCTTTTTTGTATTTTTGAGAGTTTACATATGCAAAAGTCCCACATTTATTTTGCGAATAAGAGAGAAATTACAAAGCATGATTTAAACAAACATTTATTTTTCATTAAACTACCAGATTGTCACATGGAGCTTGCTTCATCATGCAAAGACAAGCACAGTAAATGTTTCATGTCATTTCTCTCTGAAGTAGCAAATGTATGCAATCGCTAATCTTGAAGGCTGCGCAGGACTTTTTATCTTAACACTTGGATTGAGTTTAACGAGAAACATTCTCATAATAAGATGACAGGCTCAGACTTATTCAGCTGTACGCAGTTTTGAACATTAGGCCACTGGTCTGGCAATAGGACAGAGAATAGAGAGGATTGGAGTGCTTTAGAGAAGCTTTGAAAGAACACAATTCTGTAATAAGGACAGGACTCTTTATTTCAATGAAATTGTTGGAAGGTGCACAGGCTTTCTACGTATTGTTTCATTTTTAATTGATGCCTTGAATGGGGTCAATTAAAATCCAGGAGTGTAATTTCATGCATTCACAGTGCCAAAATGTTTCCTTCTTTAAGCATTTGTCAGGCGAGGCATTAACCCATCCCCCCCACCCGAATTTACAATTGATGGCTCTACACATGGCAATTTCTTCAGACACCCATTTCGTTCTCATTTGCAGACAGACAATCAGAATGTCATTACTGTGTCCACACTGGGCAGCCACAGGAGTAAATGAGCAACTAGATAGGCACGGGAGGATGAACAAGGACCTCAAATACACAAAGGGAGGAAGGGAGTGACAGAGAGGAGAGATAAGAGCTGGAGAGCGAGGGGCCGATGGAGGTCCGGGTTGAGTGACGACTGAGACTAGACTCGTCTCTCAGGTATCCAGACCTGATCAGGTGGCCTATTACTGTCACTCTGTTTAACCATCTAATGTCAATGTCATTTACAACAGGGTCAGTGACACAAAGCCTGACCTTTCCTTTCAGCCCTTACTCAGACAGCACAGTGTAGCTGTTTTATATATAACAGCATAAAAAAAAGATACCACAGCAAAAACAAATGTGCCATTTATTTTTTATATAACACACTATAAGATTAAATATGATGTAAATTACAACTAAAGACAACAGAATTGCATGCAGGCTTCAAGTTACAATCCTTCATCTTTTAAAAGAGAGATAAATTATTAAATTAATTTAATAATTACAAAAATTGAACAAATTGAAAGTCACAGGCCTTAGGCTGAATTTATATTTCAAGGCTGAATTTATATTTAAAAATCCCATACATTGACACATATTCAATTTTTCAGAGATTGGCATTATTGACCGAGAAGCGCATTTGAACGTTCATCTTTGTAAATATGCATGCGAGTGGTGTACAGATACGAAAGAATGACTAGTATTATTACATTTTTGAGTATCTTCTTAGAACCAAAATACTCTTGGCCCTTTCTCAATCATCAAAAATTAGCCTGTAAAATGTCCCTTCCTCCTGTCTAGAGTAATGGCTTGGTGTTTCAGCTATTGTATGCTGTGGCGAGACAAACTCTTTGAAATGTTAAACTGCTCAAGTCCATGGTGTGACTTATGGCAAAGGTTTGTCGGTCAGCCTGTGCCCATAACCCCTTGACGTACCCACTTGGCGAGGATCCAGAGACCTGTTTGGCCACAGAGGTACATTTCCATCTCATTCATCACGGACAGACAGATAATCAGAAAGTCATTACAGTAGCCTGACACCACCACACGCTCAAGGAAGACAGAGTAATTGAGCAGTGCAGAAGGGAGGACAGCAGCATGAGCCAAGGCCAAGGGATAATGAATGCGAGATGTCTTCCTGCTACGGGAGGAAAAGAGAGAGACGGCTGCTTGAGCGAGACCGAGACAGAGAGAGAGAGCGAGAGCGGGGTATGTGTATTTGAAGATAAGCATTATCATTAAAAAAGGAGCTGAAAGTTGTAGTGTTTGAAAGAAAGAAAGAAAGAAAGAAAGAAAGAAAGAAAGAAAGAAAGAAAGAAAGAAAGAAAGAAGAAGAAAGAAAGAAAGAAAGAAAGACTTTTTAGAGATGGAATCACATGTGCGATTTCTCTTTTTAAAATAGCAGACCCTGTTTACAATGGCAGACCTCTGCTCCATTTCATCTGTCCTGGAGCTTTGTGTTGAACGTTGGCGTTTTGTCGATACACTGGTGAAGCTTCTCTCTTTGTGTTGTTCTTTCATCGAGCCACACAGAATGCTATCTGTCCATCTTCAATCAGTCCAAAACATTGGCTCCATTTTCATGAAGGATTACACCAACACCTGCAAACTGCAGAAGCATGTTCAAGGTTGATGCTGAAAACTGCAAGAGGAATGCTGCACGTGCATATTGCTTCCACATGAATCAAACTGTGTTGGGTAGTAAACAAATAAAAGAAGTGACTCTATTAACTCAAAAACAGGACCTTGTCAGCAGTGTAGTGACGAAATGTTAAATCATTGCTTTTATGCTATTGCATTGTGCACAAATGAGATGAAGCAATAACAAAACACTCTCCATAAATGTCTTCTCTCTGTGTTGGGAAGTCATTTAAGTTAATTTATTTGTTTACTGTAAAATGGAAAAAAAATCAATTTGTTAGCTTGATTTTTAAGGCATTTTGCATTTGTAAACTGTAGCAGAGCTAACTACTTTTCTAAGGCATATGTTGAATGTTTCAGAGTGTAATGGGATATTCAACAGAAAATAAGTAGAGTGCAACTTTTACTTAAGGAATTGATTGGATTGTGAAAAGTGGCTGTTCCAAAGAATGGCAATATGTGGCAGAAAAAAAGAGTGATTGCTAAAGGCAGTCAAAAAAATTAAGTTAAGATAAGATGCTTAAGAATAAGGGGATGTTTCATAGACCGGGCTTAGACTAAGATCTTAGTTAACCTTAGTTTTAAAGCATTGGAGTATATTTTATAAATGTGCCTTAGAAAAACATTATTGCTGTGCATCTTGAGTGCAAGTGTCTTTCAGTTAAAACAGCTCAAACGTGTATTTTAGTCCAGGACTAGGCTTAATAGGGACAGTGAAACCGAAAGTGAGTGTTTTTAAAACATGTATTTCTGAATTTCATGTGATTGAAATGTGCCGTTCATGAGACACCGGAAAAAAAAAAGTAAATATTAGGGGTGCAACGGTACAGATAGCCCACGGTACGGTCCGTACCTCGGTTTTTGGGCCACGGTCTCGGTTCGGTTTCGGTACATGTTTTGTGCAGAAAGAGACTGCTATTTCATCCCAAAATTATGTTTTATTTTTCTTATGAGCATAAATAGAATGTCACAGTAGGAAGAAAAGCAATGTGTATGGAATAAATTAACACTCTAGTCTGTACTGAACAACCCTAAGTACGGTAATACAACCTCTTCAACTACCACTTATGAAATACAAAATGTAAACAAACACTTTAGAATATTCAAGTGGATCCCAATTCCTAACCTTGATAACTGGTATATGAAGTGATCAATGTGAAAGAAAAAGTGCACTTTTACCTTTAAACAAACATAAATTAGCTTGTGGTTTAAATTTTTAAAAAAGCAGAGCAAAATAATATAATAAAAAAATATATTATCGGGGTGTCATTGGTTGTTGCGTTAAATCTTACCCAGATCAGAGAATGTCTAATAAGACGGGCTTTGCCCAGATACAATAGTGCTATTTTCTGATTGGCTAACAACACCAGACGAATCAGACGCGCTTGATTCCTGCCGGTTCCACACTGAGAGCGCGGCGCGAGTAGAGTTTTGGGCGCTGCTGCGGCATATTAAATATATTACAAATAGTTTTTCAGCATGAGAAATACAATGTGTGGCGGGAGAGCGTTAGCCTCGTGAGACCATCCTGATCTCGCGAGCTTTCAAGGTTTCACTCGCAGATCAGTCTGGATACTTTCCGTTAAAGAAAATTTGGGAGCAGTTCACCAAACGAACGTCCAATCAGCGTTGGCTTTGAGGCGGGTTGAGGTGTGACGCAACGAGAAGCGCGACAGTTCAGTCTTAAGAACATGGCGGCTTCAGCGGATGAAACTAGCATCAGTGTGGCTATCGAGCAAGTTTTATCGGAATTACAGAGTTATTACGGAATTACAGAGCTAACGAGCCTTTACCTGCAGCAGCAAGAGTAGCCTGGCTTGTGGTTGTGTTTTCGTCGTCGCTCTCATATGCTTCGTTGATCTGATTGGTTGATTTGGCCCGTCTATCACCAACATAGGCCAATCAGCTAACCAGTATTTTCGCCCCTTACCAAAACTACTTCAACGGAAGGTTTCCAGATGGATATGCGGAGCAAATCCATCTGGCGGAGTCAGGTTAGGAGAGCGTGACAAAAGACCAAAATGAGTGACTGTCATGCTCAATGCGTGACACTTGAGACGAGCCCTGCTAGTAATACGAGCCAGTGAGTGACAGAAGTTAGCGTGTGGGTGCACAACAGTGATTGATTGGACACGTTAACTTGCCGGAGCGGGCTTTCGTCTGCCTGGACAGGCAAACGCACCTGAAGGCGAGTAAAGCAAAAACTAAAAGGATCAGCGCGAACTCAATGGCAAAACCGAAGTCCCGCGGGACAGGAGGGTAGATTGTCCCGTGCAGGGCTGACCGAACGGTCCGGGATTTTACCGTGTACCGTTGCATCCCTAGTAAATATACGTATCACAGCACTATGCATGTGTGCGCAACGTATAGTAGAATCTCATTGAGAAAATAATGGTTGAGAAAATTGAGTTTTTTTGTCCCTCCAATTTATCAGACTAGGTCTAAACCACCTTTTCCAATCTGATCAATTAAAGTCTTTTCAGTCTGATTGTTAACAATATTTGGTTGCATTTAAATGTAGCTGTTCAAGAACAATTAAGAGCAATCAAGAGAAAATAGAGATTCCAACACTGCATCATTAAGGAGTGGGATACAAATGCATTCCAGTATTCAAAAGATCCCACAGATGTTTTGCTTTCTAGTTGGAAACTTTCTGATGAGAGTGAAGATAAGAAAAGTTTTGAGCCACAAACCAAATCAATGTGAGGAAAGATTTTGGTTGGATCTCATGAAATATTAAACTGTTTACAAAAGCACTTGTGCAGCAGGAGCTGCTCATCTCCACAGGCCCGCCACCTTTTATCTGGCCAAATTGTTATTCAATGGTTTATCGTTTTCTTTCTGACTCCAGCTTTAAAAATGTTGCATTGTTATGTGCTCTATACAGAGAGAGTGTTGCCATCATTGCTGATGCTCATCTTCAAACGTAAAATCGTAATTTCACTAAGTGCTTTGAAATTGAGTGAGGTATGAAATCAGTTTGCTGTGTCAAACATCATTTGAAGCGTCGAGTCCAAAGGGTTCTTCACAGTGGAAATGTGAGTCTTAGAAAAGCTGGCATTTTCTCTGAATAACTCAAGCTGGCATTCTGAATATGGGAACGGCGTGTTTTTGTAGGACCCCCTCTAGGATGAATCGCACTCCCCTGTTCACTGCTCTCTAACCAGATAGATAGAGTGAGACCAGAAACATCTGTCTCTCACCAAATCCTTTAAAACCGGAGCAAATAAAACTCACTCAAACATGCACCTGCTCTGCTCCACATAATACACATTTTTGATTTCTCTCTGATTTTCTTCACTCTGCTCTCATGTAAATGAGTGCTCACATGGGCTCTTTTGAAAATGCTATCAAAACACCACAACCTATTTAACTGATTTCAAAGCAACAATGTGCTACGAACCACTTTTAACAGTAGTTCACATCATATATTCAACAATGTACAGATTTAGTCAAGAATAAAATGTGAAATCCACTTTCAAGTGTTCTTGACATTTTCATGGAAATACTGAAATGACAACAGACATATATTATTTATGATTCAATAAGGAAAAATTAAGGAGTTTCAATCAGTCAAAGTTGCATTGAAAATACAATAATAATATTCAACCAAAAAAAAAAATCAAAAAGTTTAGTATTAGATTAGTATTACAAGAGCGTTGGATAAAGTTGCAGTGGACCTACAGTCAATTGAAAGCAAATCTGCAAATGCATCTTATTTTTTACCAGAGATTAGTTGAACATCTGCTGGTATGCTGTCACCATGATACCACTACTACAAAGTATGACTTTCCATTTTTTTTTTTACGTATACCTTAATTTACACATTAAATGAATGAACACCCACTAAGCCTAAGTATTGCACAGTTGCGGCGACCTGTTCGTCTTGAAAATAAATACCTGTGCTCAGAAACAGCTAACTAGTTTACACGCGCCTGCAGAAACATATATTTGATTACATTTTGGAATCAAATGTGCATTTGATTATTGTTCGTGTTCAGATGTTCAATAGTGGTTATGAGTGCGAGCACATGTGAAGAGTTGTTTACTGTCAGTGGTTCCTGTGGTGTATTGATACTGTTCAAATAACACAAATAAGAGTCGGGACAACTGTGTTCTTCTTTTGGTTTACTGCGCATTATGAATCAAAAAACACTGTGAACACAAGTCTTTTGGATAATGAACTGGCCAACCAAAATTTACATCTTTAGAGTGGCCAAACAGTGCTTATTCCTGAGATTACATACATTTAATAGGCTACAACTCAATAGGCTACAGTTCCCTTTACATGCCTTTGAACGCAGAACTCTAGGTTCACTTTATTTCTACATTATCTAATAATCCAAATGTAACTGTATACATTATTAATGTACAACGCAAAGGACATACAAGGATTTTTGGGCTACCAATGCTCGTCTCCTCTGTGTTTGTTGCAAAGATTTTTATTCATCTAATTATGATAATCATTTAAATTCAATATCTATCTAAATATTAACATGTTATTCTATTGTTATATGGTCCGAAGTAATTAGTAACCAGCTATTTAAGAATTAATATTTTAAAAATATATACTTTCTTAATACTAATTAATTTAATGGAAACTCGATAGAAAAATATTAATTGCGAAAATTCTTTTTTTTTTTTACACACAAAAACATCCACCTCATTCACTCATCCAGAAAATCCTTTCAGCAAGACCTTCAGAAGCAATATACAACACACAATTATTATTATTTCTCTCTCTCTCCTCTCTCTCTCTCTCTCTCTCTCTCTCTCTCCTCTCTCTCTCTCTCTCTCTCTCTCTCACACACACACACACACACACACACACACACACACACACACACACACACACACACACACACACACACACACGCACACACACGCTCTCGACAACACCAGCATGAGTACATCCCTCAAGAGCTGTTCTCATTCATGGAGATTACCCAAAATGCACTACAGAACGTACCACAGCGCTACGGCTCCTCTTTGTACACTTCATTTGAAATACCTTGTTCCTACCCTCAGTCCATTCCTAAAAGGAGTGAGTGATGGATGGAGTACAGAGAAGATAGGTTTGGATTGAGTGATGCAGAGAGTTTTAATAGAAGCCCTGCCACTCAACATCTCAAAGATATCAGTCCGATCTCATTAGCTGCCACTTAGACCAGCACAACAACTGCAGGCTGCTGCTCATCTCCCTTCTTATTCCTGAAGACTAGCTTCACATCCCTCCTTTCCTTTCCTATCAATAACTTGCATCTTTACCATCCGCCTGCTCTTCTGAAAAAGTGGGCTTTAATTGTACTGATTATGCACTTGTAGTGCACTTCAAATCTTAAAAGTATATTTAGAAGTAAAAAAAAACCTTTACTAGCAGACAATATAATATTAATAACGCAAAAGGTTACACTGACATGGCTATGTTTAACACTTTAGTAAACAATCTCAAATTATTAGAAAAGTTTACTTTAAAGAACATTTCAAATCATGTTTTAATGCTCTTTTGTTAACCAACATACACATTATGTAAAGGACTTATGGAGCTATAATTGTAACTGTAGTGTGTTATTTGATATTACACCTTGCAACTTTATTGCAAATGTTTAATAAATATACACTGCCCGGCCATTTGGATTTAAATTCGGAGGCAAATTCTTTGTCTATTGGATCAGTATTGCAGTGATTATTATGTTGCTAGCATGTTATATGTTTGGCAACAGTTCTTCTTACACTAACTGATGGAGTGTGTAGCTAATTGGTGAAGTGTGTAGTCGTTTCTTAAACAACCATGTAGGAAGACAAATCATGGACATATTCCAGGATGACAATGTCAAGATTCATCAGGCTCAAACTGTGAAAGAAGAGTTGAGAGGGAGCATGAAGAATTATTTTCACACATGAATACAAGATCTTGACCAGAAAAAAAATTATGCACCTCTTGGTGGAAACACATTTACCATATTTCAAAGACTATAGAAGTTATTATGAAATTACATATTTTTTTTGTTTTGTTGTTGTTTTTTTGTATGGGAGAAGTTCACCCAGCAGATTTTGCCAATCCAAAGATGTCTTTAACACTGCTAAGCTGATCTGTCAACCCAGCTGTGCTGGAGAATCAACAAACGGCAGAAACATTGCAATGTTCCTGCTTGTTTTAGATGTGAATTACTCTGTTAATGTAATGTTGATTCCTGAACTGCTTCCTTTGGCTATAATAAGTAAAACTGTAAGTAAAATACATAAAAATACAATAAACGTGTTTATTAAATAAATTAAAAACTGTACTGTAACCAACAAAACCATATCTGAAGCTCACAAAAACTAAATTGAAAAGAACATTTTAAAAAAGTCTTTTTAAAAAAGACTACTTTAAATGGCAAACTATAATAAGCTTCCTCAGCGGTAAAACCATTTAATCCAGTTCCTCCTCTCTGTGCCCATCTAAAGAGATACCTGGCATGAAAATGCCATTTGCGTGTGCGAGTTGTACATGTGTGTGTGTGTGTGTGTGTGTGTGTCTGTGCTGGCTAATTGACAAGATGGACGTTTGTCATAAATAGTGCCTCAGTCCACCGGGTGTCATTATATAGTCATTTCCTGGTTTAATGTGTATGGAGAGTGTTCATTATTTGTGACAGATTGACTCTTCTCTTCCTCTTTGAATTCCTGCTCTCAGAGAAGCCGAATTAGAACCTACTAATCTGACAGGATCTTTATAGTCTCTTCAATTTCATTTATTCAGTGAGTACACAACACACACACACACACACACACACACACACACACACACCACACACACACACACACACACACACACACACACACACACACACACACACACACACACACACACACACACACACACACACACACACACACACACACACAGGTTTCCATGTTTTATGGGGGCTTCATATAGACATAGCCTAATGGTTTTTATACTGTACAAACTGTAGCCTATATTCTAAACC
The DNA here is from genome assembly GCA_036326025.1 of Chrosomus eos. Classification (NCBI taxonomy): domain Eukaryota; kingdom Metazoa; phylum Chordata; class Actinopteri; order Cypriniformes; family Leuciscidae; genus Chrosomus; species Chrosomus eos. Next base: position 23,153,184 of record CM070835.1, read on the forward strand.
TATGTCCCTATAGCCTTATGCACCAGAGAAACGAGGGCGCCGCCATCTTTAGAATATTGTCTTTATGAATATGAACTTCCGTTTTTGCGGTCGCTCTGTATATCTCTATGGCATCGCTGTCCATGAGTAATTAGAGTTAGTAGAGTTAACGAAAGTTATCATGCGCATTGTAATGTTTGTCATAAGCATTGTAAAGCTTATGTCTTAACAAATGGACCTTGGAGATTTCAAGCCGTTCATTCATAACTACGCAAGATCGCTGTGAAAATACAGACCGGAAGTCAAAACACAACGAGCTCAGCGCTGAAAAGAGGCGTGGCTACATAAGGTCTATAAGGTAAACATTTAGTTGAATAACTTTTCTACAAGTTGGAATTTGGTCCCCATAATCTTGGGGATACCACACACACACACACACACTGGTTCGCTATCTTTGTGGGGACTCTCCATAGGCGTAATGACTTTTATACTGGACAAACTATATAATTATATCCCCCTACACTAACCCTATCCCTACACCTACCCATCACAGGAGACATGCTGCATTTTTACATTTAAAAAAAAAACAGTTTTTTTATGTTTTTAAAGCTATTTGAAATATGAGGACTCATGCAATGTCCTCATATATCACGTGTAAGTTGTAATACCATTGTAATATGCATGTCATTATACACATTTGTGTCCTCATATATCACAAAAACAAGAGCACAATTAAAAGCAGGTCAAAAGAATCCACTACATTCTACTAAACGATTTTGTTATTATTGTGAAGCAGCATACAAGAGAGACCAATAGATTATTGAAATGTGTTACTAGTTGCTTATTAGCACAAAACCCAACAATTAGACAGAAAACATTGTTCTGCTTCTTACTTCTCACATAGGCTATAGGAGCTTGTGTGTGTTTGCAATATATTACGTATGCAAGTGAGTAATACTGGCGTAGCACACACATGACCTCTTTTGGCACTGTGCAGCATTACAGAGCTTCATTCCATTAGGAGCTCACTGCTTCTGCCACTGCAGAAATGATCAGTGTAGCATGTATACAGGGAAACTGAGACATTTGTCATAGTTCATTAGGTTCATTGCTATCCTAGAAGACTTTACTTAAAAAAGTGTGCAGCTAAAATGCAGGGACCATGACCTGACAGTTACTGACATGCCCCTATAAATCACATACAGTTGGGGTTCAAAAGATTGAATCCACAGTGAACATTTGGGATTCAAATGCTAATTTAAAATGGATTTTTTTTCATGGTTATATTCTAATGCCAATATATTGATAAATAGAAGCATTTTTCAAATGTGTACTTTCGAACCCCAGTGTACATATGAGATGCGTTGGTCTGCCAGACAGAGCTCGAGCTTCAGTGGAAATGTATTTTATCTCTACAGCATCTGTTGATGACATGAATGCATGAATTATTCTCTTGTGTTAGAATGAGGACATGCCAATCTGTGCCATACTCACTGTCATTCCTTCATCCAGCCAGCTGGTGAAATCAGAGGAAACTGCCATTCAATCTTTCCACTCATCCAGTTATATGATCTTTGGCCCAGTTAACCAAGAACATGCTGCAGGATCACATATTAAACAAATTAACCAAATTACTACTGAAATCTCTCTCCTTCTTCAGACTGTCCACAGCATCAGCATACATACACAAGACTCCAGATTTTTCACTACAGCTGTAAATGCAATATGGCAACAGGTACCAAGAGCTTTAAACGTGCCATACTTAATTTAATGCACGGTTACTTTGTTATAGCCATTCAAACATGGCTAAAACGATTACACAGACTAACAACATCAGGCAGCCATATGTTTCTGTACACTTGTAGTTTAAAATGATGAGATTTGAGACTCTTGAAAACAATGGAACAAAGGGTTGTTGTTGTTTTTATCAATGGAAAAAAGTGACAGTTGGAGAAACTTTTGAGCATATCTTACTTAGTTTTGAGGTGTCAATTATGGATTGATATCAGTCATGGCACAATAGTTAGTGTATGTGCTACGTTAAGTCATGGAAGTCATATAGGTAATGTAGATTCTTGTCCAGTCTGCAATCTGTCCTTTCTTTCCTCTAATTTCCTATCACTCTCCACTAAGAAAATAAAAATCCAAAAAATGATGGATTAATGGTGATATACCAATATTAAATGAGTGATTAATGGCTCAAGGCAACGCGTTCTCACCCCAAGGCGTCATCTAACTGACAATTTTGACCATGCTTCAATATTCGACGCTAAAGGCACCCTTTAGCGTCAGTTAGTTGACGCGATCCCAGGGCGTCATCTAACTGACGCGTTACCTTTAGCGTCAGTTAGATGACGCGGGTAGGTTTAGGTCTGGGTAGGAGGGCGTCATCTAACTGACGCTAAGGGAAACGCGTCAGTTACATGACGCCCTGGGATCGCGTCAACTAACTGACGCTAAAGGGTGCCTTTAGCGTCGAATATTGAAGCATGGTCAAACTGATTCCCAAGGCGTCAGTTAGGTGACGCCTTGGGGTGAGAATGGGCTGCTCAAGGAGGTTTATTTTATAAACCAAATGTATCATAGTATCTTCATATCATAATTTACAGATAAACCAGAACAATTTGCTAATTGTGTGTTAAAGATTTGGTTTTGTCTCTGTATTATACTTAAACCTAGCCTGGCTCCGCCCTCCTACGCACTTCCGCTCAATTTCATTTTCCTTCAGTACTCCGTCTGGGACTGTGCCGTAGACTTCGGTTTCCAGAAATCAATTTTTTGTAGGACCAATCAGCGAACAGAGGGAGTGGCTGAGAACGATGACGTTGATGTCGACTCGTGCGTTATTTTGAGTTGTAGTTCAAAATAAGAAAGATGCGAATGAAGCCATTCGGTCCGTTGTGGCAACGCTGCCGAATATCAAGAAGTTAAAGCCGGAGTAAGAACAATCTTTGCTTAGTTTTGTGTTTATGGCCATCCTCCCACGGGGTTCGGGAAAAGACATACGTCATGACCAAACGTTAGCGATTGGTTATGGCAGATAGAGTGACTCTGGGCAGATCCAATAGTTTTAGACTTCAATAGAGTTCCCGCCTACAAGGAAGTAAACGTTTGTCAATGGAGCGGTGCCAGACTCTATGTACAAATGAAATGTACGAGAGTCTGGTAGAACCAGGCTAACTTAAACCAGCTATGAGTAGAAATCCGAATAATTTTCACTGTTTGCAAACTAGTCTTTTTCTTTCACTGCCGACACATTTTCATTGAAAGGAAGCTGTAATTTAGAACTCCTTTACACACTTTGCTAAAAATAAAACAGCCTTAGCGTGGTAGGTAATCATCTCAACATTCAGAGATCATATTGCAGAATCTTTTATGAGGCACTTTCGCCAGCTTGAAAGCAAAGTAAAAATCATCGTTCATCATCCACTGACACCTAATAAAACATTCATCTGATGACCTCATAGCACTATTAAGGAAGAGTTTTTTATGCCACACTACCTGCATGAGATGAATTTATTGGACAGTTTCGGTAGAATTTAAGAATCGCTTTGCATGAACTAAAACAGCATGACAGCAACTCTTATTCCCTAACATTTCACAATCCAGCTTTGGCGCACTGCGTCATGAGTATTTAAAGTTTTTTTTTTTTTTTTAGCACTACTGTATGTAACTTTTTTAACTATGTAATTTAGGCTTATTACAGATTTGCCCAGTTTCACAAACAAGGCTTAGATTAAGTCAATCAGGACATTAGTAGCTTTTATAAACGTTCCTTAGATAAAAAAAAAATAAAAAAAACATTACTTATGTGCAAAACAACTTATATTTCATTGCAAGTTGCTTTCAGTTAAAACAGCTTAAACACGCATTTTAGTCTGGGACTTGGCTTAAGCCTTGTCTTTGAAACTGGGGGATATAGTGTTATTTTCAGAAATGATGAATATAATCTGCCACAATGGGCCGTGACATGATAAATCAAATTTAAATAAATCAAAATCAAAAACATGCATCAAGTTATATATCTTAAAATGTGCTCTTCATTATAAAAAAAAATAATAATAATTGTGACGTCACAAAACATTTGCATATGACTGCCTCTAGAGCAAGACATTGACAAATAGTTTTACATCAAACCATAGGCCCTTCCCACTAGTTGCTTAAAGGGGACCTATTATGCAAAATTCACTTTTGCATGGTGTTTGAACATAAATCTGTGTTAGCAGTGTGTGAACACAACTGTCACGTTTCCGCTTGTGTTTGGACTTCCTCTATGTTCATTGTGTTCAGTTTCTAGCCACTCCTCCTTCATTAGTTCATCCCAAGCCTGTTTGTTACTATGGTTTCTGTCATTGAGTTCATTTGTCCCAGCTGTGTCTCGCTTCCCTCATCTGCTCAGTGTTTTTTTAAGCCCTGTGTTTTGTCCTGATCAGTGTTAAGCTGGTTGTTCTGTCTTGGTTCTTAGTCTCCCAAGCGTTTCTTTAAGTTTATTGTTAATAAAGTCTGCTGCACAGAAATCCTGTTTCCTCGTTGCTGTAACCAGAAACCGAACAACAACCACACTATAATGGTAAAAATGCTTAGCACTCAGAATTCACAGATTTAAGTGTTTTAATAAGCATTAAATGCATGCAAATACGTAGTAATACAAGCTGGCAGAACTCATTCCAAGTGTTTTCCCCACTCACTGCCAGAAAAACACAAGGAGAAAGAAACGTCAAGTTATTTTGGTGGACTGCAGGGACGCTCTGTTGGCATTGAACGTCCAGGTTTGTCAGACAGAGTTAAGATCTGAAGAACTGCTGGACTGAAGCTTTTGTGAGGCTGGATGCTCAGAGAACAAGTTCAGATCTAATGGCCTGAGGAAAAGCCAGAACGGGTGGGTTTGGGGAAGACAGTGGTGCTTCGGTAAGATCACTCGGATGAAATGGAGAGCATGAAGCTTCTCCTATAGGCCAAACAGGTGTGGGCGGCTTTGAGATGCCTCTTAGTTTCTCTCTCCGTGAACACATGAACACAGGCCTGCACAATTTGGGATTTCTGTCAGTGGTAAAATGATAGAACGTTAGAGTTAGCCTGAAGAGACACATTTTTTTTGTCTGTGTAGCTACCGATACATCACGTATAACAAGTATAAGCACCCCAACAGCATGTAGCGCCATCCATCACGGCAGAGCAGTGGTTACCATACACACGACACTGCTACCGCAACAACTGCTGATGCTAGGAGCGAGCATCATTAAAGAGAGCACAGAACGATGGGAAAGAATTACAGTGTGCTATATAACAGGATCTGTACCTTGCCGTTAACTGGGCTGTTGTGAACCACTCGATGGCCTTCGTTGCACTTAGATTTCAATTTAATACTTAATCTGCTAAATAGTTAATGCCAAATTGACAACAATTATGAGCAGCTTAACTGGCACCGGCTCCCTGGGAAAACCTGACACTATTGTAGGGAAATAATTAAACACACAATTAGTTTGACAGCTTAAGACAGGGATAATAATTATTCTAAATACCTTGATGCATTTCTGAAAAGTGCAAGGACAACAAGCAAGCATTTAACGATTCGGCTCCCTTCCTCCTGTTGCTTTCCTGTCTGTGATCATGTGTCGTGGTAAGTGTCTTTAAGGGAGCGTGTCATCAGAGAGAGTTCCCTAAAGGAGGTCGGATTAGGCCCTCTCTCTCTCTTGAGAGAAATGCTGTCTTTAATTATGCCAGTATGCATCATCAGTCTCTGGCTGTTTTCTGCACAGAAGGACAGTGTGGAAATAACAATGTGTGTGTGGAGGGGACTGATGGATTTATAAACTGCTAAACAGTTGCAAATCTCATCACGTACTCTCCTGAGAGCAGTGTCCATCCGGGAGAACTCTCATCAGGGAGATTTCCCAAGAGGGAAGTGAGCAGTGGAACGCATATGCTCTCTCTCACTCTCTTGAGCGCTCACAAACCTCACTTGTACGCATCTAGAGACGCCGACCACAGTGAGTCAGTTTTAAAGCGCTGTTGATGTAATTAATTCTAATGACTCAGAATCTGCCGCTGCTAATTTGGTTCTGATTACAGAATTACTCTAATCAAGAAGCAGAAACAACAGGTAAGAGCTCACTCTTCAAACTCATTTACATTGGTGTTTTTAAAGCATAGTTCACCCAAAAAATAACATTGCCATAAATTCCTCACCTATAGATCTAAGTATTATAAAAGTATCACACACATGCATTCCCTTGCCATGTCACAATCAATCACACGACACATTAGAACTAATGGGGTTTGGTGTCAGTGATGTCAAACATAGTGCGAAACAGGTGCAAAAAGGTCCTTTTTTAAGACAAATGCGAATAAAATGAGATCATAAATTTGATTTTGTTCATCACAAACAGCAATTATATGGCTTTGAATATCGAACACAGTGAGTTACAAAAGTAGATGTATTTTATGCAGAGCTGTCAACTATAAATGAATGTTCAGACTGTGATTTAATGTAAACATTATTACGCAGCTAGTGCATGCGACTAGAGCTGTTTAAAATCAAGTTTGCCCATCTGAGAGAATATATATGCATACAAGCACCAAAAAGCAGCATATAAAATTGATCAGATACAACTGCCACATGTGGTACATACAAATGTATTTATACATTAATAATATTGCTCTGGCTCATAAATCTTGCTCACAGAAAATATTTGAGTAGGTAACTATACATTGTACTTTTGAACAACAGCAATTTGGATGTTTGTTTCCCACCAGTTACAATAAACCACATACTTTTTAAAGCTTTTCAGCATAAATCACTATCCGCTTTCAATGCATGAAAAAAAGTAGCTTGGACATTCTGTTTAATATCTCCTGTTGAGTTCCACAAAAAAAATAATACAAGAAAAAAAGAGTATTCATGGTTGATACGACATGGCTGCATGGATGTGGAACTTCTGCCCCACTCAATGTTTGTTGTAGAGGTAGCCATCTTACTCCCATAACAGAAACAATGGTGACCTCTGGCACCTTCCTTCCAGGGTGTAATTGAGTATTAATGGAAGCTTGACCCAGCCACTGTGAGAGTTGTTATCATCAGCCCATGGCTGGCGAGGCTGGCTGTGTTTTAGAGGATTTGGTTATCTATTATTTATGAGGGATTACTCTCTCTTCTCTCCGCTGTGTAATATCAAGGCCCCCACTGGGTCGATTCGCTGCCTACACAGATCCATTCATGCTGAAGCCCACTCATTTTTTAACCTTGAGGGTGGATGTCCCATTAAGCACACCACATATATCCGAACACACGTTGGACATGTATCTGAGGGTTTAAGGATGTTGCACAGGGTGCTGATGTCTGAGCAAACCAGCGACTTGTATATCCATAGTCTCGTCATGCGGGATGATGTAATCCAACCGTTTTCCGATGCTCGAATTGGCTTGTTACATATGCATATAAATATTAATAAAAACCTAAAATAAAAACCTGTCCACTAGACCACATCCCTCTATGGTTCTTTAATCTCCCTCAATCGAAAGCAAAGGCCCCAGAGATAAGGTGGGCAGAGAAAAATTCACTTTGTCATTCTTCATTCTGTGAATGTCTCCTATGTGGGTAGGACCGCTAATCCATCAAGATCTCTTTTCTTATTAAATTCTTAAGGAGACACGTTCAATGCCCTCCATTGCTCCTCTGTCTACTCCCATCTTAAAAATAAATAGCCAAAGAAAAGCAGAGGGGAGTTAAAATCCCTCGTCTCGGAATAACCGCAAACACAGTGGGAGGAATTCACCACTGCGAGTGTCGTTTATTTGTACTTGCTGGTCTGTCACTAAGGCCCTGTTTACACCTGGTATTAAGTTGTGCTTTGGTAGATCGGTTCACAAGTGGACTGTGCTAAATACATGTGTAAATGGTGTCTAAAATGTTTTAAGCTTCCAAAGCTTGCTTTCGTAGTGTAATCATATCGAATGTGTTCGAATAGCCACAAAACACCGCCTACTGACTTAGTGAGTTAACATTATGGGAAGCGCGCTAGCCAGACATGATTTAAACTTGTCGGCTGGAGACCAAAGTTTGGTTTAAAGACATAAAACATACCAAGCACAATGTTTTCTCACCATTCCTGATTTCTAACACGCACTCATCAGTTTTTGCAGCTATCAGAGCACAAACCAAATCTTGATGAAATCTCTCCATATGTTTTTTGCGTTGTCTCCAGGTACATTCATATGTAAATCCATTAGATTAGTCCCTCGAAAATCAGTATAGAAGTGGTTGAAAGTGGACAGAAATGCATCAGTTTAATAAATAAAAAAAATCCATGCATCGATTACGGAAATCAATAATCAATTATGATGACTATAATAATACCCAGTGGGTTATTGATGTAGTCTCAGATTACTCACACACTCTTGTAACATTATGTGTATTCAAAGCAAAGTAAGTTTTGCCATTTATAATGCATATTCTGAAACTGAACAGACCTAGGTAATTCTAAGACTCTGCATGGTTTAAAGATGGCCAATATTCCCTATAATGTACATGACAGAGATCAATTATATTTTAATTTGTGGATCAGTACATTTTCCATCACACAATTTGCAAATCTTTTTTTTTTTTTTTTTGCATAACATGCAAAAAAAGTGTGTAATTTTTGCCAATATTCAGTGTCAATACACCAACTGTCTTTACTCTTCATTATATTTTTGGATATAATAATTAATGTCAAAAACAATCAAATCGGATCAGACAGTGAGACAGTTTCATATTTAATGGTGCATTACAGTTATAAGGGAAGGAGTCGTTGTTGAACCAAATTATTGTCATGACTAACATTTACACCCCTCGTGCTGAAGGACGTTTGCATAGTGCACTTGCCCATCTTAGACACTGATTTTGAGTGCTACGTTGTGGAGAATACAGCAGTGTACTATAACCGGGCTCATTTATTGACTGTACATCACTCACATGCACACATCTCTTTTAAATTAATTAAATTTATGTCATTTAAACACTTATGCATCAACTATTTTAGCACATACATTGCCTGGGAGCACAGTTAAATGGATGCGCAGTTGGTTAGTGCATAAGATGCAAGTTTTTGCACTGACACTAAAAAGTAACACTATTTAATGAATTTGCCAATGTTACATGGTTTTCGTCTTAGTTGACTTAGTTAAGACAAGTTAAGACTTAGTGTTTCACTGCAGTTTCATCATTTCCAGACGGACTACAGTATGTCTCTCCTACAGTAGTTTACCTTCTTTGATCATCCAGAAAGCCCTGCGTTAAACTTCCATTAAGATTTTTTTTTCTTTCTTACTGGTCAGATAAGTCAAATAACGTATGACTAGTAAATGCAAAAGAGGTAATTGAGCAGCAGGATTATTTCGCAATAAACATGGTAACAATGAAATAGTTGGTTCAAATAACTGCTGCAAATTCATCTAAACAAATTTATGTGTGTGTTCAGCCTTTTTTATATATATATGCTTGAAGGTTTCAGCCTCTTTAATATCAAAGGCTGCCCACTGAGAGATGTTTAGAGTGGGCATCACTACAACTGAAAGAGACCAAGAGAGAGTGATACTCAAGAGAAAACAGCATTCTCATTAAGAGAAGAGAGGGAATGGAGACAGTCGGTTCAACAAAAACAAAATAATGAGTGGTGGGATGGAGTGACCTCTTGGGATGATCTGATGACAATAGACTTTCCAGGCATTCTCTGGTTTATCACAGGTGGGTTACTAAAGCCACATTAGTCTGCCTTAGACAAGTAAACTAAACTAAAGTTTTCATATTAAAGCTCCACAGTGGCCATTAAGCCTGTTATGACTGGAACAGAGACAGCCCTGAGAGAGCTAACGGTCCATTGTCCACACGCTCCCAGTTAAAAGTTATTTATACAGCATTTAGTTCGCTTTCTGAACACAGAATGAAATTGACCTGAAAGCTAATTTGATTTTTAGAAGCGTAATGTCTAAGACATTGGTATAAGAAGAGCCCGTTCAAAATGTGACAGACTTGGCAGTGAGGCTAAAGAGAGAACCACATGTAGAGATAAAAGGACATAAAACTGAAATTATGACTTTGCTTGGCATAATGACATAGTTTAAACTTATAATGGTCTGTAACATAAATAGTGATGGACTGGGCTGAAGCGGGTCAAATAAAGAGATTTCAGCCTCATGGAGTTTCATTATCGTTAGTCAGTCATCCATGATGAAGTCTGGCAATCCAAATCTGCTAAACCAGGGATTCTCAACCAATTTTTTCGGGTTCACAGCCCATTTTTTTGGCACCACACCGAACTGCCATCACAGAATTAAGCTACTTTATGATCTCACAGGTGGCAAATTACATCCTTATGCATAATGACACATTTTAATATTTAGTCAATTCAATTATTATTGAATACATATTAAACCAGTGAACAGCTCCTTACAGCTGAAACCGAGCATCTAGGCAAGGCAAGGCAAGGCAAGTTTATTTATATAGCACATTTCATACACAATGGTAATTCAAAGTGCTTTACATAGGAGCAAATAAAATAAAACAAATAAGAATAATTAAAACAGTTTAGAATAAAAAATAAAATAAAGTACAGTAAAAACAGTCGGACGAATATTGGCACAGTGCTCATTCAGTAAATGCATAGCTAAACAGATGTGTTTTGAGTCTGGATTTGAATGTGTCTACTGTAGGAGCACATCTGATCTCTTCTGGAAGCTGGTTCCAGCTGCGACTGGCATAGTAGCTAAAAGCGGACTCTCCTTGCTTAGAGTGAACCCTTGGTATTTCTAACTGATGTGATCCTAATGATCTGAGTGATCTGTTGGGTTTATATTCAGTGAGCATATCTGCAATATATTGAGGTCCAAGCCCATTGAATGATTTATATACCAGTAATAATACTTTAAAATCAATCCTAAATGTAACTGGGAGCCAGTGTAAAGACCTGAGGACTGGTGTGATATGTTCATATATTCTGGTTCTGCTCAGGATCCTCGCAGCAGCGTTCTGTATGAGCTGCAACTGTCTTATGGTCTTTTTAGGAAGGCCAGTGAGGAGTCCATTACAATAATCCACCCTGCTGGTGATGAAAGCATGCACAAGTTTCTCTAAGTCTTGACTGGAAACAAAGCATCTAATTCTTGCAATATTTTTCAAATGATAGTATGCTGATTTAGTTATTGCTTTGACATGACTACTGAAACTAAGGTCTGACTCTAGAGACACACCAAGATTCCTGACTTGATTTTTAGTTGTTAGACCTCTAGAGTGAAGGTATGCATTCACCTTGAGAACTTCATCTTTGTTTCCAAACGCAATGACTTCAGTTTTGTCTTTGTTTAACTGAAGAAAGTTTTGGCACATCCAACCATTTACTTCATCAATGCATTGGCACAGGGAGTCAATGGGGCTGTAATCGTTAGGCGATAGGGCTAAGTAGAGCTGTGTGTCGTCTGCATAGCTGTGGTAAGAGATTTGGTTCTTTCTCATTATTTGGCTCATTGGGAGCATATACAGGTTGAATAGGAGTGGCGCAAGAATTGAGCCCTGGGGGACCCCGCATGACATCGATGTCCACTCAGACTTATGGTCTCCTATACTCACATAATAACCTCTCCCTTCTAAGTAAGACCTGAACCATTTTAGGACTATCCCAGAAAGCCCCACCCAGTTTTCCAGCCTGTCAATAAGTATGTTGTGATCGACAGTGTCAAATGCAGCACTGAGGTCGAGTAGTACCAGCACTGATAATTTGCCTGTATCAGTATTTAAGCGAATATCGTTTATTATCTTTATGAGAGCTGTCTCTGTGCTGTGATGCGATCGGAAACCAGATTGAAAATTGTCAAAGTAACCATTCAAGCTTAAGAATTTGTTCAGCTGATTGAAGACAACTTTTTCAATGATCTTGCCTATGAAAGGAAGATTTGAGATCGGTCTATAATTGCTTAATATGGTCTTATCTAGATTGCTCTTTTTCAGGAGGGGCTTGACAACTGCAGTTTTCAGGGAGTTTGGAAAACTCCCAGAGAGAAGTGAGGCATTTACCACTTCTATAAGATCTGCTTCTAAACAGTTTAACACACTTTTGAAAAAAGATGTGGGAAGTGTGTCAAGGGCGCAGGTTGATGTTTTAAGGTGCTGTACGGTTTCTTCCAAAATTTTGCCATCAATTTCTTCGAAAACAGACATAGTAACTATTTTCTCAGGTAGTGGTCGGATCTGTTTGACCCCAGCGCAACTCAAGGATGAGCTGATCACCTTTCTGATATTATTGATTTTCTCAGAGAAGAAAGAAGCAAACTCACTGCACTTGCTGTCTGAGAGCATTTCACTGGGAATCTGGCTTGGGGGGTTTGTCAGTCTCTCTACATTAGCAAAAAGAGTGCGTGTGTTGTTTAAGTTGCTGTTTATAATATTCGAGAAGAAAGTCTGTCTAGCTTTGCCTAGTTCCATATTAAAAGCATGGATGCTGTCTTTGTAGATGTTATAATGGACTACAAGTTTTGTCTTCCGCCACATGCGCTCTGCTCTTCTGCATTGTCTTTTCATGTTTTGCACTGCTGTTGAGTTTCTCCAAGGTGCTTTTTGTCTACCACTATTCTTCCTGACTTTCACAGGAGCAATATGATCAATTACACTTTTAATTTTTGAGTTAAAAGATTCAAGGAGAAAATCAACAGAGTCAGCAGATATGCTTGGTTTTAAAGATATAGCCTTCATAAATAGCACACTAGTGTTCTCATTTAAGCATCTCTTCTTGACAGACACAGATCTAGCTTCAATGGCAGGAGAGATCAAAATATCAAAGAAAATACAGAAATGATCAGACAGTGCTACATCCTTAATAACAATCGATGAGATGTTTAGACCCTTACTGATAAGTAGATCTAGAGTGTGTCCCCGATTATGTGTGGGTCCATTTACATGCTGTGTCAGATCAAAAGTTTTTAAAACAGTTTTGATTTCTTTTGCCATATTGTTTTCTGCATTATCTATGTGAATGTTAAAATCTCCAGCAATGGCAAAACAGTCAAACTCAGAGGAAATTGTTGATAACAGTTCTGTAAAGTCCTCAGCAAAGGCTGGAGAGTATTTTGGAGGCCTGTAAACAATGATAAGTAAAATACGTGGAGCACTTTTCATCTGATCTCTGCTGTTGTATCGAACTTGGATCTGTGGAAGCTTGCTTGTTATATTAACATTTGCATCCTGGTCACTTTATAAACTAAATTTCACATGACATTTCAAGCACAAGAGAAGCTGTATTTTGTGTCTATAACTTGTCATAGCTATGTCTGTCTGAACTATGACTACAATAAAGGTCAATGTAAGTATACAGTAATAAAGTATTTACAAATCATTTGCAAACTACTAATTTATAATTAATTCCTAGTCATTATTGTAGTCATTACATTGATAATATATGTATAGGCTATATACAAATAGTGAGTTCTTCATTCATTGTCACTGTAATTAACAAATAATAATTAAAAGTTTTGTAAATTATTTCCCCAGTTTCACCAACAAAGTCTATGTCAGCTAACCTGAATATTTACAAGAAGAGAACACAAATGAATGAATGAATGAATGAATGAATGAATGAATGAATGAATGAATGAATGAATGAATGAATGAATGAATGAATGAAATGAATGCATGAATGCATGAATGAATGAATGAATGAATTTCATCATCACTGACCTGAGGACTCAAGTTGTCTCCCCCACAATTGGTGGCCACCAGCTACAGTATAGTTCATTAGATAGTTTATTAGCTCTAGGAGACCTGCCATTACTGCCCCCAACATTCTCCATCTAGTCTCGTCTCTGTCGGTCTGTCCCGATCTCTCCGTTTCTCCACACACTTCTTTCTGCAGCTCATGGCCTTATCGCTATGGGTTACAGAAGAAGAACGTTGTGCTGAATTACCGTCAACTTTTATCTCAGGCTACAGAGCCGCAGGGTCTGGGAGCACAGATCTGATAGCTTGCACTCATCTAATGACCTCTGGGCCTGCACTCAACTTTTTAACATCTAGCTCTTCTGCTGGATTTATTGTGCTCATAAAGCAGGAATCGTTATTGTCAGGCAATGTCCCGAGGACAGCATGACTCTGTCTGGTTTACTTGTCCGAGAAACTTTTACAAGATGTAATTAAAAGTGACTATCATACAAGTAACGTCGATGTCACATTAAAGAGCATGAAAAAATGCTTGTCAATCATTGTTTGGAAAAAGAAAGTAGATTTGCCCTCAGTGGAGGTCTTCTAATACAAATACACTCTGCCCTGGTTAACAAGAAGAGCAGCCCATCCACATGAGGTTTGCTCCACCCATTCTAATGCAGCACTATCAAATAGGAAATGGCTTTCTAATGGTTCCCGCTAGCTGCTAATTCAATAAATGGACTGCTTCTTGTTTAGCCTTTTGGGAGGAGGATACAAAAAGCGCCTGAAGAAACATCGGAAAAATAACATGAATGGATCATCTAGATATAGAGATGTACACTGTCCCTCCAGCATATCTTCAGTGGGGTTTTAGAACATCGGTCCTGAGAACAGATAAGTGATGTTTATCTCTGCCACGTCTCTTGAGCTTATTAGACAAGAAATCTCTCTTCCCGTCTATCTCTTTGTCATGTAACCACGGAAACAAAAGCAACTCAATTTGTAGACCGTGCACATGCTATTATCTGTATACCGTATTTTCTTGATAAATAAGCATGCGACTGTGAAAGATGCTCCTCTGCAAAATAAGAGAGTTCCTATAGATTTTTGGAGTTTGCGTGTCTGGGTATTTGTGTGTGAATTTGTTTGTAAGTGTGCATGTCTAAGTGCAGCTGTCAGTTTCTCAATATTTCATAAGCTCTTCTTCTACGTAACAGGCTATACTGCTCTTGTATAGTCAAAAGCTAAATACATATATCAGAGTGTCGTCCAGAAGTTCATGGGCAAATTATCATACTGACAAAAGTTCTGCATTGATATCCTTCAAATAAAATAACTGCTGGTTATATCAACACATAACAGCCAGTATCAGGGACAACTTGACTCATTTGGTGCCAGAGGTTAGATAAAACATGACCAAATGACCACCCCCCAAAAATCAACTTACTTATAGGTTAAAGTATCTGAGGATCTGAGGTATCTGAGTTAAAGTATTAGTGTGATTGGACTGACCAAACTTGATTAATATTTATGTGTTGCATTTATGTATTAATGTATCCAAAACAAAAGCATTCATAATGAAGGGGGAAATATAGAGTTATTTAAAAAACAGTTATTAGTTATTATGCTTTGACAATGCTTTAAGAGAAAAACTTGTCTCCTTTTCTCAGACTAAAATCAATACCGATCATCAATCACGAAAAGACATTCAATCTATTGGGAAACGTTTTATGTGAGGAAGGAAGGATTACTGGTAGGGGAAATAACAGCAGAGCTCAGAGAGATATTAATTATATAAAATGGAGAATAACCCGTGGCATACAGGAACATTTTGAAATGGACATTAACCCCTCAGGGCCCACTTATCTCTACAAGATCTGAATGCAACACAGAGCTTTTCAAAATGCTAGAGGACAGGGGGATCATGCAGCTGGGGATGGAACCATGAAGAGCAGTGGGCTAACCTAATTGCTCTCAATATAAAAGGTATATTGATGGCACTTAAATGAGACTATAGCCTCCACACCATATAAATCAGCAGCACCACTAAGATTCAATCTATTCATGTGCGCATTCATCATTTCAAATGACTCCAAACATGTGGCATATGCAGCCGATATTGCATGTCATGTCAGGTGTGTAAGTGTGTAGCTTTAGCATTTCTGGAAATATAAATTTCTTCATGCCCCAAGAGGCAGATTTTCCTCAGTTTCCAATGAATTTTATATCTAATCTGATGAATGGTCCACATTCTAGGAATTGAAATATCATTGCTGGATCTAGCAGAGCTCAGATTACATTATAAGACTGCAGGTAATCTCTGCTATCATGCTATCATTGCAGAGAGCTGCGAGACAGACACTGTAAGAGTGCAATCATTTGTAATGCTCAAATCTTTATACAGTGAGAGGATCAGGTCTTACTAACATCATGTGAACATATACCATTATCCAACATGTGGTATCCAACCTTTGTGCCTCAGCACAAATACAGTAAACAGATGATTCGCAAAGAGTGTTTTACACAAACATAAACTTTCTGCTCATAGGGCTGAGCTCTCCATTTGCTGCAGTTTGTGGTTCAATTCTAGACAACTATACCCAATTGGCCTTCTTTACGAATGTCAGATAATGTCATTATCATCGCTTTATGTTTTACTGAACGTATTAACGGTGCACAACCAAAATGCACAAACACACAATGCAAGAGTGGATGTCTATCATAACTGAAGCTGTGCAAAATAATGTGCTGCAAAAAATAAAAGCGAAGATGATTAATGAAGACAAGGAAGAACAGAATGTTACTATAGCTAACATTACAACAATATCTTGGTTCTGTGAAACATAGCAAAGCCAATGTTACTCACAAATGGAGTAGAAACAACACAACCTTGGTGTCCATTTTCAGGCATTCTCACTTCTCTCCAGTGCTGGGAAGCTATTCTAATACTAACGTGGGTCCTTAAGTTCTTTATATATATCACCTCTGAATGTGCAACATGTCAAACTTAAAGCAGATGGGCTACAGCAGAAGAAGACGACACTGGATGGCACTTCCTGTCAGCTAAGAACAGGAAACTGAGGCTATAATTCGCACAGGCTCAACAAAATTGGACAATAGAAAATTGGAAAAATGTTGCCTGGTCTGATGAGTCTGTATTTCTGCTGTGACATCCAGATAGTAGGGTCAGAATTTGGCTTGAACAACATGAAATCATGGATCCATCCTGCCTTGCATCAATGGTTCAGGTTGCTGGTGGTGTAATGGTATAGAGGGGTATTTTCTTTAAAAACTTTGTGGCCCTTAACACCAGTTGAGCATCCTTTAAATGCCACATGCAGCCTACCTGAGTATTGTTGTTGACCATGTCCATCACTTCAAGACCACAGTGTACTCCTCTTCTGGTGGCTACTTCCAGCAGGATAACGCACAATGTCACAAAGCTCTAATAATCTCAAACTGTTTTCTTGAACAGGACAATGAGATCACTATATTCAAATGACCTCCACAGTCACCAGATCTCAATCCAGTAGAGCACCTTTGGGATGTGGTGGAACGGGAGATTTGCATTATGGATGTGCAGCCGACAAATCTGCAGCAACTGCGTGATGCTATCATGTCAATATGGACCAAAATCTCTGAGGAATTTTTCCAGATTGTTGAATCTATGCCACAAAGATTTAAGACGGGTTCAACCTGGTACTAGCAGGTATATATACAATAAAACAATTTAAACATTATTTAAACCATTTGTCTGCAGTTCAAAAAAATGCTTTCATTTTTTATACTATTATTTGTGGTTGTTGCCATATACAAACATGAATAAAATTATGTGAATTAAATCATAAATGCAATTCAGAAAATTGCTTGTGTGATATTGCTTAAATATATTAGATTTCTAAATTACTTTGTCATTTGGTGAATTGAATATATGCACTATTGGTTGTTTCAAAAGCAAAACTATGTACCTCTGAAGTTTTTCTCAACCCAGATGTTTTAGCAGACATTCAGGCAGAGACACACTGTCCCCTACTGAAGCCACCTGGCTGAAGACAGACAGACCGGGGGACACAGCAGGTAGACCGTCCTGCCAAAGCATTGTCTCTGGAGCCGTGTGCCGGGTGCACCTGCTGTCTCACAGAGAGCTTCTGCTAATCCTCAGGGGCCTGATTTGGCAACCTTGTACACTGGCTGTTTTGCAGATATTTACTGAGAGATACAGCAGCCTGTGATAAATACGGCTCTGATTCTAAATAATGAGATAATACAATCCGAGGCCCAGTATTTCAAAACTGAAGTTTTATCATCATTGAACATTAGGGAGAGGAAAGGGGGAGAGGAGAGAGAGAGAGAGAGAGAGAGAGAGAGAGAGAGAGAGAGAGAGAGAGAGAGAGAGAGAGAGAGAGAGAGAGAGAGAGAGAGAGGGGGGGGGTGAATGGATGGCAAGAATAGGGAAGTGAGCTCACTAAGGACTCTGAGTTCCCAGGTCACATGTGATGGAAGGAGAGCTGTGATTTTTTTAGAGAGAGAGAGAGAGGGGGGGGGGGGGGGGGGGTGATAAGTCAGAGGGCTTTTTTGTCCTGGTCTGGTTGGTCCTGGCAAGATTAGGAACAGAACAGGCTGTTCAGGGAAGGGGAAAAAACACTCGCTGCCAGTCACTGCAAAATGCCATATTTAGCAGAGCCCAAATTGTTTTTAGTATTAACCTATGAACCACAATCTCTTTTTGAATAGACAAAGTTTTGTTCTTTTCTTTTTTTAGTACTATTTTTCTTTTACAATTTTCATTTTAAAGGAATAATTCACTTAGAGATGTTTCTCTTTCTCTCTCCGTGGGAAGCAAAAAAAAAGGAGGGGGGGGGGGGTGATGGGGTAGGGTGACACTGCTGGTTGCTCTTCTCCATGTAGTAACAATGAATGGAGACTGAAGCTTTCAAGTTTCAAAAATGATGGAAAAGCACCATGAAATACCATAAAAAGTGGTTGATACAACTTGTGTGGTATATTTCAAGCTATCTCCTGCTATCTTCTAAAAGCCATATCATAGATTTGTGTGAGGCAAAGACAGATGTTATTCATCAATAATCTCTCCTTTTCCACGTGGATAATTGAGTCAGTAAGCTGATTTTGAAAACCAGATGAATGAATCATTCAGACCAATCGGATTAATTGAAAAGTGATTCATTCACATACTTCTGTCATAAATATATCAAAGAGAACTAGTTGCTCATATTAATTAAAAAATAAAAAATAAAATAAAATAAGTTTTTTAGCTTTTAGTATGAATAATTTAACTTTAATGTTATGAATAAGCTGGTGTGTTCCAAAACAATGAAATTCGCATTTAGGAGATATAAGCATTCAACACTTGCAGTCTCTCACTTCGCTAAAATGGATCACAGATTTTTATGACATCACCATGGAGTTCAGATTCTCATCACATCTTCTGTCCAATAAAATGCTCTCTAGAATCTAAAGCGTCCCGCCCCCTATGCTATAAATACCCCCTGGCCAAATCAACTGTTGACACATGTCAAGGAGCATTATGGTTTGGAGATGTGTGTTCGGTTGCTCAATTGCTCAAGTTTTATTCCGTTTTCTAACTGTACGTTGGTTAAGAATGAAATGGCTAGAATTTGTTCACAACTCTACAATTAAATCCAACGTATCATCAGCACTCGGATTCACTTCCATGGTGTTGTCAAGTACAACTTGCAGTCTGTGAGTTAAACTAAACGCTATTGGCTATTTGAAAAGTGAGCCATTCAATATGTCCCGCCTTAGCTTCCTATTTCAGTGGAAATTATGTCAACGCATCATACAAAGCTGCACGTTCCAAAGGCACTTTAGTGGGCCTTTAAAACATATTTTTAGAACACTGGGAATATATAACAACAATGTTTTTACTACTCTTTACAATAAATTAAAAGCTGATGTTTTAAGTGTGGTTAGCTGGAATCTAATCTGAGATATTACTTGTCTCTCTTTTTTTCATATATAATTAAATTAACCACCCTATGAAAACTTCTTTGTAAAATCACTTACATAGAACTAAAGACGAAATAAGAAGTATGAGAGAAATATGTCAAGAGTATGAGGTGGCAGCAGAACTGGGAAGCACATTTAGAAACAGAGCAGTAAATTCTAGGGTTATATATGAATGTAATAATCCATACAGAGACGTCTATAAGGTAGACCAAAAGTAAGACACACAAATGATTTGTGCATCTGCAAGGTACAGCCACAAACTCCATGTCTTCATAAACAGAGGGCTATTAAATGTGTAACTGAGGCTAGAGGGAGATTGGGTAATCAATCATACGAACCACTGGTGGGTAGACCACTATGTGTGTGTGTGTGTGTGTGTGTGTGCGTGTGAGGGGTGTCACACACACACACCACACACACACACACACACACACACACACACACACACACACACACACACACACACACACACACACACACACACCACACACACACACACACACACACCATCTATACCATATCTATACACCTATATCAGGCTGACATATCTCACATTGACCACCATCCCCATTACCAAACAATTCGATTCTCTCAAATAGGTTTTGTCACAATTGTGCGTCATATGCTTCAAGTGTTCATCATACTATGGAAAATATAGGGCTAGGCATTGACTCAAAATTAAACGTAAATGTAACATTGTTCACAAGCTGTTTTATTGACGTCTTTTCGTGATTAAGACATGATTGAGAGATTACATGAGACATGATATGGATTTCAGTATATTGTTCTGTCAACATACCGTCTGATGTTCATTCATGTTAATTCCGTGCTGTAACTAGTAAAGCAGAAGAGAAGATCAGTAAATTAATGATCAGGCAATTCTCTTGAACTGAGGCACTATAGCGATCTGTCGTGCCCCATTAAAGAGCACCAAAAAGGTATTTGTTTGAATGTCTTAATACATTTGATGCTTGACTTTGTTTCATATCAATAGTAACAAAGCACA
This sequence comes from Chrosomus eos, assembly GCA_036326025.1. Taxonomy (NCBI): domain Eukaryota; kingdom Metazoa; phylum Chordata; class Actinopteri; order Cypriniformes; family Leuciscidae; genus Chrosomus; species Chrosomus eos. Next base: position 23,173,823 of record CM070835.1, read on the forward strand.
AAGCTTATTGCGATTTATTGGATGGGTGGTACTCTACAAACGTAATCATTAATTTCAGTACTGTTCATTAATCAATTGAAAAGAGCATAGACTGAAAGATCAGGTGTTTTTGGATTTAAGAATTGATGTAGTTTTTTATCGAGGAATCAATATTTGTAACATGCAACCCTAGAAAATATAAGCTCACTTGTCCTGCAGTGCAAGGCTGTAAAAAAGCAAGGGCTAAGTTATTAAAGTACATTTTTAAGTTCAGCTTTTCAATAAAAATCTTACTGATAAAAATGTTAAAAAAAAATAAAAAAAATTATAATAAAAAAAAAGCTAATTCAAAATTTGTGAATGAATGAATGAATAAGCGAGCATGTCTGTGGCTGCTTTGAGTAGTGAGATGCTTTGTTTGAATTCACTCTGTAGTCATTTATCAATTTAAGTTATGCTTATGAAAACAAATATTGCAGAGGTAGAAAAAAAATGTTAGGGAGTGAAGAGCACAGCGGTATGTCCGAGGCATATTATACATCAAATTTTGCACCTAATCCCAAAAATTCCTCTTTGTCAAATGAAATGTCTTTTACATCAACATCAGATAATGTCTGACTAAGCCATTTATAAGCCTATAATAGCTAGCTAGTTATCATCACTTTTTGCTAATGTAATTCATGTTAAATCAGTAGATAAAATTAAGATAAAATAAGTGTGTGTGGGGGGAGGGACATGAAGAATGTGAAAATGTTATGACAAACAGCTAATCATATTTCTGGACTTGACATGGTTTATGAGAACATATTGCTGAGTCAGACTTAGGACAAATTACCATATGGAAATGTTCAGAATATGAGATTAGGGGTGGAAAGTGATCCTGAGGGAAATAAAAAGAGTGTATCATTCTATCTGCCAGAGAAAACATGTGCATCCACACACATTCACTAAATCTGTCACATTGTAAAGACTTTACTGGGAACAGACTGGGAATGGTAATTTACATGCACTGAGAGAAGAAAAAAAAAGTTTTTCCTCCTATTTCTCCCAGGGTATCCAAATGTTAAAATCAACCCTGCGTTAATCATTAATTTCTCTAGTCTAATTCACTGCCTCATCTAGCAAAGCCCAGGGCTGTGAATATTAATTTGTGGTAATTTAGCAGGTCAAGACTTACATTTCTCATGTACCCCCAACATTGTATTCAACAGCATTAGCATGAAAAGCAAAGAGAATAGCAGTGCCCTGTGTACTTATGTTTCTGAGGGACACTGGCTGCTAGACAATGCAAACCATCTTGTCTAAAGCTAACAACACTGTTCTTTTGTATATTTCATGTGCTAATTTAGCTCAGTCAAAGCTTAAGAGCACTTATATTATCAGTGGGTTTGTCCACACCATATTATTATTTTTTCTATTGACACCACAGTTTTAAATCGAAACATATTTTCAAGCTCTTGAGTTAAACCCTTTATCCAACACTGTATTGGAGACAGTCTGCCCAACTTACATTTACTGGTTATTGCTTTTTTACTTGGGCATTTTATTGAATTGTGGATTTTTAATGAACATATGTAATGGTGACAGTGGTAAATGGTGACAGATTTTTTTTTTATTTTAATAAATGTACCATACAATGTGATGCAGTTTCACATAATTAAAACCATCCAGCAACATTTGAGATTTGAGTGAGTCATCTTATTATTCATTTACATAGCAAAAAGATCTCACAATGAATTTGCTTTAAAGTTGGTCACTTTAAAGATGGTTTCTATTTCAAATTGATGTCATTCTCATCTTCAATTCTCCCTCGCTGTAATTCTTTCCTTCTCATTGCTCTCCATCTATCTAATGGGCCAGAGACATCGGGCAGGCACTAATTATGCCACGAAGGGCAGAGGAGTGATGACAGAATGGCTCATCAAAGCCAGAGCAAGTAACAGGCTGCTGATGGGGAGCAAAAACAGATCATAAATTAGCCAACATATATTTGCTTAAAAGTTGTTGCCTAACAACACACAAGTTGCTCTGTGTTTTCTGCCAAATCAGTTCAATATCGGAATAAGGAAATCAGGAGCACAAACGTATGGGGAGACAAATAAATAAAAAACGTAAAACATTTAAAAAGTCCAATTATAGCCACACTTTTTTGTAAGCCTGGGAAACCCCTGAAGCAGAGACCTCAATGTTGACAGCCAGAGGCAAACATGCACTTAATAAGAACCTGTTGAACAAGATGCTTTGCTCTCAATTACTGGTTTCTCAGAGCTGCAGCACAAGCCAATGAGGCTCAGGGAAGCTATTAGGCTTGACATGTATGAGCAGAATGACAACATTTCCTGCAAACTTTCTGCAGTCCTTTATTCTAATTATGTGTTTGTATGCTAATCAAATGTGTGCATTTGTTTGACTTAATAGATATTTTACTGCTTTGTTTGTCTCAAAACCTACTTACAATTTGCATTTCACTGTTAGTTTTTATTTATTTTATACAGTAAGTTGTAGCTGTCGCCAAGAGAGGTTAAAAAGCTTGCCATGGGAAAAAAGTGCTTTCTTGTTCTAGACAGAAATATACTTCAAGGACTGTACTCTTGACTAATTGAGCACAGGGATGCTTCTTCAGATGTGGCCTTTGAAGAGAGATAAAATGGAATGAAGTATAAGTCCTCTCTCAGAATGAAATACCAGATGAAAACTTGAAATATAATGAATGCAGGTCTAATGAGGATGATGTTGGAGAAACAAGCTTTCGACTTAAAACTATCACATACATGCGCCATGTACTGTAAACGTTTACAACCGTTTTAATGGCTTGTGACTAATCCTGTTATATGTAACATTGCTTGTCCGTGTACATTAGAACATGTATAATATGACCCGTTTACAAGATTAACAAAGATGTCAGGTGACCTGATAAGTTAAGTACAAAAAATAATAATAATTAGCACCTTTCCCACAGCTCAATGTCGCTTCATTACAGATAATGGGGTAAAACAATAAGAATTTGTTTTGCGATCTGATTGCATATCACATACAGAGAAAATCTTGTAATCAAAATTCATTAGCAGTGTGCATACAAATGCATTGTATTGTGTCCAGGACAACACAGAAGAGCCAACTGATCACAGGGAAATTAATCATTGAGCTAAAACAAGGGTTTTAAACTTGGCCGGTAACATGGAGCAGATGCTTGACTAAAATGCACTCCACTTCAAATGCCTAGAATCTTATGTTTGTGTATATTAGAGAGCATTAAAATAATTCTACACAGAATAGCTGCCATTTTACAAGTCCTAATTAACATTGTGATACAAACAACGTTAGTATACATGTTTCAAATTTACATTAATTATTTAAAAGTGTACTGATTCTTTTTTTACAAAATCTTTTATTTAGACATCAGACAGTTAAATAACATGAGAATCTGCTTTATTTTTTTGATAAGAGTGATGAAGGATGAAAAAATCAGGTGCGCCTCCTCACATGTTCCCAGTGGTCACATGCTGTCATAAGTCTGGACTCGGGCCAGCAAGAAAAGGGCAAGACACTGATGATTTTAGTAGTTTCCTCATCACACATCTCAAAAGTGTCTCTAGTTAAAAAGTTGCATTATGCAGTTTTAATTAGTCCATTTCTGCGAGCACCTTTTCTGCCTGCGGGCTGTGTGGAAAGTTTGGCTTTTGAAAAATCCACGCAGAGTTCAACGCATCTCGCAGAGTTTTTGAGAGTAAAATGAGCCCTTTCTATATATGGCTTTTCAGAAAAGAGAGGGAAAAAACCCTCTGTGACATGCCAAGTTGGCATTGTTCCTGGCATTTCTCTTGCCCTTAGCCGAGCCAAGAGATGGCATTAGCTATGGTAAACCCTAAGGTTTCAGAGCGAAGGTTTTCATTAGAGAGAATGTGGCTTATCGTCAGGAGTCTGACATTACACTGCTACCAGAGACATCAGGGTATGACACATGACAGAATGAATCCCATATCACTCGGACTCTGAGGGGAACAGTTAGAGTAACGTCAGACAGCAGCCGCCATTATGTTTGTTCCTGAATATTCTGCAGGTCCTCATTTTCAAACAGAGTGAAAGTTCCTGTGAGAGTCTTGAGACGCCCTGATAATGAGTTCAGGGACCTGTCCTCCACCATTCTGGACACCTGTAAGGTTTGACTTCACACCCTCTTCTGTCAGATGACAGTGTGATATATCACTGCATAGATGACGATGGGTACAAGAAACCAATTTGTCACTTTAGATGGAAATGTCACAACAAAAAGTCAAAAAAGGCTAAAAGTTACCTCACTCACCTCACTCTCTCTCTCACACACACACACACACACACACACACACACACACACACACACACACACACACACACACACACACACACACACACACACACACACACACACACACACACACACACACACACACACAGACACACACACACACACACACACACACACTCTCTCTCTCTCTTTGGGTTTTCATGTTTTATGGAGACATTCCATAGACATAATAATGTTTATACTGTACAAACTGTATATTATATCCCCTAACGCAGGCAAGTTCGGTCCTAGAGAGCCGCTGTCCTGCAGAGTTTAGCTCCAACCTTAATCAAACACACCTGAACAAGCTAATCAATGTTTTTAGGATTACTAAGGCTACAGGCAGGTAAGGGTTTTTTTTCAGGGTTGGAGCTAAACTGCTCTCTAGGACCGAACTTGCCTACCCCTGCCCTAACCCTAACCCTAACCCTAATCCTACCCATCACAGACAAACTTTCTGCATTTTTACATTTTCAAAAAACATCACTTAGTAGGATTTATAAGCTGTTTTCCTCATGTGGACCAAAAATGTCCAAACAAGGATTTCAGATCTTGCAATAACGTAGATGTTACCAGCAACACACATAACAATTTTTGTTTACCACTTTTCTTTTCAATTTGGTCATAAATCAAATTCCATTTTATATAAAACGACAAGAATAGTTGTCCTTTTCCGTTACCAAATACAGTAAAAATAGCAACATTGTGAAATATTAGTAGGCCTATTTGTAACATAACTGTTTCATAGATGTAAATTATTCCTATGACCAAAGCTGAATTTTCAGCATCATTACTCCAGTCTTCGGTGTCTTGTGATCCTTCAGAAATCATTCTAATATGCTGATTCACTGCAAAAAAAAAAAAAAAAAAAAATCTTATTATTATCAATGTTGAAAAAGGTTGGGTTGATAAATATTTCTTGTAAACCCCACTACATTTATTTTCGCACAATCTTGATGTTTTAATAACCTGACACAGTGTAAAGTCAAACAAACACCTAATATAGTGTTCTATTATCGGAGAAAGATCATAAAGTAAGACAAAACAGTCAACACGGATTTCTTCACATTTCATTGAGCTTCCTTTCCTATGTCTGTTTCTATCAAAAATGTTTGATGTAAACGGAAGAAAACACAATTTCACATTTCAAACAGTTTGTTTAAATTGTCTGGTTTTTAGAATGAACTTTTCACTTGAACATTTAAATGCATTCATTATATTTTGTACACATGTATTTGTTATCTTAAAATATTATTTTAACAAAACCATTTTAAATGCCTCAGCAATGCGCCACAGAATGCGGTCCAGGAAACACTGGGCCAGAGTTTATAAGCCCTTCACAACCTTTCTATTTTTTTTTCCATCAATTATCTAACCTCAAACTCACTGAGAATGAGTCAAATAATAAGCCTATGAAACAACCAACCTGCTGTGTAAACTTGAAATCCTTGCTAGCACAACATGCTAGTAAATCGCTAGCCTGTTAGTGTGCCATCAGTGCACTCTTTATTTATTTATTTATTTATTTATTTATTTATTTATTTATTTATTTATTTATTTATTTATTTATTTATTTATTTATTTATTTATTTTGCTCGCGCCTTTTACAAATCCATCCAACAACTGTGGTGAGCATCAGTCAGTTAAACAAACACAGTGAGTCATGTCTTCTTCTCCTCTTATTGTTACTTGCAGCGCAGTCTCATCCCAAGAAGTCATATACTGATGTCTTGGGACGTCTTTTGACCATACGTCAATATCCGCCTTTTTAGGGTATCCTTAAACGTCGGTTAGATGACGTTATCGGATCCTAACTCTACCCCAGACCTAAACCTACCCCTAAACCTACCCCGTCACCTACTGACGTTAAAGGTAAAGCGTCAGTTGTATGACGTCCCAGGATCGTCATTTACCGACGTTTAAGGGTACCCTAAAAAGGCGGATATTGACGTATGGTCAAAAGACGTCCCAAGACGTCAGTTATATGACTTCTTGGGATGAGACTGTGTTATTACTTGCACTTCATGTACCATGTATAGCATAGCCTTCTCTGTCAGGATTTACATGTGATAAATGCAGGGAAATAGTCAGCCTGACGGAGAAGATTTCAGAACTAGAGAAACGCATACAAACTTTAATTGAGGTTAATTGTAAGAGTCCAAGGGCTTTAGATACTACTTTAGATATGATTAGCTTAGAGAACACTGTACATTGTACACTGTAGTAGAGCCTGTGCAGCAGGATAATTAGTTGATGGTGAGACACTGTAGTCGCGGGACAAAACACTGCTCTTCCGTTCCGATAACAACATCAAATAGATTCTCCCCACTCAGTGAAACACCCACTGATAATCCTGTTGAATGTGCCCAAGTTATTGGCGAGTCTATTACACGGAACGTGAAAATAGAGTCACCAGCCACCATAGTCACATGTTTGCCAGGAGCCAGAGCGCCTGACATCAAAGCAAATTTAAAAGTGCTGGCTAATGCTAATCGTAAAATACTCTAAGATTATTATTCACGTCAGCACAATGATGCGTTGCCAGTCGGAGATCACTAAAACTAACGTTAAAGAGGTGTGTGAACTCAAAAGTATGATATCAGGTACTATAATTTGCTCTGGCCCCTTCCTGTTTGAAGGAGTGATGAAATAGTTAGTAGACTGTCCTCACTCAATGGCTTGCTGTCTAAGTGGTGTCCGCAAAATAATATAAAATTAATAGACAATTGGAAAAAATAAAATTTTTGGCAGACCTGACCTGTTGAAAAGAGATGGTGTTCATCCCTCCTGGGATGGTGATGTTCTTCGCTCCGTTAATATGGCACATAGTCTTAGACCTCAAACATGAATTGGGGCTCAAGTCAGGAAGCAAACAGACTGGCTAAACCAACCGTCTGCTAGCTGTCTCACGTCACTGAGGTCAGATAAATCCCCTCACATAGAGACTCTTTCACCTAGATATCATCATATAGAGACTGTCTGTTCCTCGAATTAGGAAATACAAAAAACTTCCAATCCCATCTAAGGGTAAAAATTGAATTGATGTTAAACAAATAAAAAACAGATATAATACAAATGAACAAATGATAAAGCTTGGGTTGCTGAATATTCAATCCTTTACTTCAAAAGCACTTATTGTTAATGATATGATTACAGACTATAACCTAGATGTGCTGTGTTTGACAGAAACCTGGCAAATACATTACAATTATACTTTAAATGAGTCCACCCTCCAAGATTACGGTAATAAACATGAACCCCCTTATTAAAGGCAAAGGGGGAGGTGTTGCAGTAATTTATAGTAATATTTTCAGAATTACTAAGACGTCTAGTTTCAAATATAATTATTTTGAAGTGTTGGTGCTTAATGTAACAATATCTAGTGTAAATGATAAATCACATTTGAGATTTGTGCTGGCTACTGTATACAGGCCACCATATAGACTTTATAGACTTTATCTTTGTGGGCGGATCCCGGCGCTGTTGCTATTTTCCCGGCGGGATAAATGCCTCTTGCGCCTGGCGCAAATCTAAAAGGGGTTGGTCTGAAGTAGCTTCATTATTCATAGGTGTGGTTTGGGCGTAACGTGAAATAAACCAATCAGAGCGTCATCCAACATACCCTTTAAGAAAAGGTGCACATGTTGCATGGCGGATTGTTATTATTATGGCGCGCGCACCAGGCGCGCTTCAGAATCGGTTCACAGCCGAGGAGATCGATGTTCTCGTCAGGGCCGTAAAAGAAAGAGAAGTGACATTGGGGATGGGACAAACCCACCCAAATCAATAGAAAAAAATATGAGAAAGCTCAACTTAACTGGTAAAGGTGGTAAAGGTGATTTCGCAGTCTTCAGATTTTTTTCCCCTAGTTCTTGACGGACAAACTAATTTGTCAGATGTCCTTATATACCAGAGGTCTTCACTCCTGCTCCTGGAGAGCCACTGTCCTGCAAAGTTTAGTTCCAACCCTAATCAAACACACCTGAATCAGCTCATCAAGCACTTCAGAATCGCTTGAGTATTCAAAGGCAGGTGTGGTGAAGCAGGTTGGAACTAAACTCTGCAGGACAGTGGCTCTCCAGGAGCAGGAGTGAAGACCTCTGTTCTGCCCTACAAAGGCAAAAGACCTTAACTCACCAGAGTGTGAAACTGAGAAAAATGACTTTAAAGTTTTTTTGTTGTCCAGCCAATTGTATGATAGGTAGGACACTGAAAATTTGCAAAGTAGTTGTCATAATGAATATATTTATGTACATAAAAAAAATTTGAGGTCAAACTTGACCTTTGACCCTTATTCGGAAGTTACTGTATTCTGCCTTTGCATTATCTGCAAAACAATAATGGGTCATACAAAGGCAAAATACCTTAACTTCTAATTTAATGACCATTTTGACTTTTATCACTCTATACAAACATTTCTATGATAACAATGATAGCCTTAAAATTACTTTTAGTGAGTTCTGTCTAGTAAGGCTTAATATTACATCAATAGAATATTACAAAATAAAAAATAATGAGAAGGCTATTATCTGTACTGGATCATTTTAAAACGTTATCGCTGTACTTAATTTAAGTAAAATAACTCAAGAGGTACTGTTAAAGTAACCTTCCACAAATATTTCTTACATTTGAGATTTGGCTATGCCAGTAATATGTAGACGCTCTTTCTCAAATACCATTCACCCTTTTCTGACAAAACGTATAGGAATATGCTTATATCTAATGACATTGTGAGTATGTTTTCCAGAATCAATGAAAAAACTTTTCCTGGACAGAATTGATATAGTCAGTTTATGACAGTTTACAAAGAAGGGAGTCTAACAACAAACTAATTACATATAGGCATAACACCGTAACTTCAGCGCGGCAAACACATCGCTGGTGGGTAAAACAAAGGCATAGTGCCTTAACTCCACTGTAACTTAGGCATTCTAGAGTGCAGCGGAACAAAGCTAAAAGACTCTAACTGATGTTAAGGGCTTCTGCCTTTGCTTTCCCTCTGATTTTGGAAGTTATGGCAAAAACAACATCTTATTTTTAGCAGAAAAGAACAAAATTGACACAAGATATTTTTCCACATGATAAAACTGATGTCCATTGTTCCAAATATGGCAAAAACTCATTTTGACCAAAATTGAAGTTAAGGTCTTTTGCCTTTGCACGGCAGTGTTATATACATATGTGTCTTGCCACTATTGGCCAAACAGGTCTGATCCGTCAATTTGCCTGAAAAATTACCAATATACACTGGTAAATGTGTAAGCTAGATTTATGCCTATTTTTTCACATCTTCATGGACACCACACTGATTTCCCTCGTATGGTAATATATTTCCTTGTTATAATGTATGATTTGCAAAAATAAAAACTGCTGCATCTGTGTTGATGAGAGAATAAAAGTGTGCGCGTTGTGCACCCGCTACATTATGGCCAAGCATGCGCGCTTAAAATAGCATTCTGAACAACGCGCAACGCACCATTGACTTTAGACCAGGTTTTTTTTGGTCAGAGGCGGAATTGTTTTCTGGAACTGCAAAATAGCACTAGGAATGTTTGCGCCGAAACACGCCTCATTTTTGCGCCGACCCGCCCAGGGAGCGCAAGTTCATTTCCTAGTTTACCGACGCGCGTATGTGGAGGGAAAAGCCCGCTTTGCGCTGGTGCAAAATAGGAATGATACATGCGTCAGTGTACAAAGTCAATTGCGCTGGGTGCAAGATAGGGCCCTACGTGTCAGGACCTACTCAATGTCGTAATCATACTCTAGATCTAATATTATCACATGGAATCAATGTTGATGCTGTTGAAATTCTGCAGCAGAGCGATGACATCTCTTTACCGCAAATGGAAGAAAATAAAACTAGAGGTATTTTGCATTTCATGGAAGGATAGCACGATTACATACAAAGTGACCTTAAAAACTACTAGATCTGCTTATTTTTCAACCATATTAGAAGAAATAAACACAACTCTAGGTATTTATTTGAAACAGTGGCTAAACTAACAAAACATAAAGCTTCAAGCCCAGATGTTTCCAAGCAGCACAGCAGTAATGACTTTATGAACTTCTTTACTTACAAAATTGATAATTGATATTGAATTGATATCAGGGAGAACATTATAACTATGTATCCTCTACAGTATCACATCAGACAGTGCATTGTAGGCCCCCTGACAAAAAAAAATTGATTCATTCATTGCTATAGGAGAGGGTGAAACTCGTTGTTTTATAAACTCATTAAAGAATCTAAATCGACAACATGTATGTTAGACCCTATACCGACTAAACTACTGAAAGAGATGCTTCCAGAGGTAATAGATCCTCTTCCTAATATCATTATTTCATCTTTGTCATTAGGATACGTACCAAAAACTTTTAAGCTGGCTATGATTAAACCGCTTGTTAAAAACATGCAAATTGATCCTACAGAATAAGTCAATTACAGGCCGATCTTGAATCTACATTTTCTGTCAAAGATACTAGAAAAGGCAGTATCTTCACAACTATGTTCCTTTTTAGAAAGAAATGGTATCTGCGAGGATTTTCAATCAGGATTTAGACCATATCATAGTACTGAGATAGCTCTCATTTAAGTCACAAATGATTTGCTCTTATCATCTGATCGTGGTTGTATCTCTTTATTAGTGTTACTCGATCTTAGTGCTGCATTTGACACTAATTGACTACAAAATTCTTTTAAATAGACTCGGAAATTATGTTGGCATTAGTAGAATTGCACTAGTATGGTTTAAATCATACTTATCTGACCGTTATCAGTTTGTAGCAGTAAATGAAGAGATGTCTTATCGGTCAAAACTTCAGTATGGTGTACCACAAGGCTCAGTACTAGGACCGTTGCTGTTCACTCTGTACATGCAACCCTTAGGAGATATCATTTGGAAGCATGACATTAGTTTTCACTGTTATGCTGATAATACTCAGCACTATATTTCTTTGCCCTGACGAAACTTACCAATCCACAAAATGAACGGAATGCATAGCTGTAGCTGATATAAAAACTGGATGACTAGTAATTTCCTACTACTTAATTCTGAAAAAACCAGAGATTCTAATTATTGGACAAAATACGTCCTCACGTAATAAACTAGAATACTGTCTAACACTTAATGGCTGCTCTGTCAAGTCCTTGTCGTCTGTTAGGAACCTGAGTGTGCTCTTTGACACCAATCTTTCAGTTGAAAGTTACGTGTCTAGTATCTATAAAACCACATTTTTTCATCTTAAACATATATCTAAATTACATCATATGCTCTCAATTAAAAATGCAGAACAATTAGTTAATGCGTTCATGACATCAAGGCTAGATTATTGTAATGCTCTACTGGGTGGTTGCCCTGCACATTTAATAAATAAACTACAGCTGGTCCAAAATGCAGCCACTAGAGTTCTTACCAGAACCAGGAAGTATGGCCATATTTGCCTAGTTCTGTCAACACTGCATTGGCTCCCTATTAAACATTGTATACATTTTAAAATATTGCTGATTACTTACAAAGCACTAAAGGGTTTAGCTCCCCAATACTTGAGCGAGTTCTTAACGCATTATATTCCTTTACATCTATTGCAATCTAAAAATTCTGACCATTAATAATACCTAGAATATCAAAATTGACTGCTGGTGGTAGATCTTTTTCCTATTTGGCACTAAAACTTTGGAACAATCTTCCTAAAATTGTCCAGGAACCAGACACAGTCTGTCCATTCAAATCTAGACTAAAAACACTTCTCTTTGGCTTAGCATACACATAACACATTATAGACTTCAATAATTCAATGTTAGGCTGCATAGTTTAGATCAGCTGGAACCTGGAACACTTCTCATAAATCCTGATGTACTAGGTACATCATAAGAAGGATGGCGTCTACACTAATATTAATCTCTCTGTTTATCCCAAGGTTTACCGCAGTCCGCCGGATCCAGGCCATATTCAGATCTGATGAAGGACCATCGCATGGACACGATGACAATGCATCCCTGAAGTGCCAGGCTCATCAGCACTTTGAAGGCCTCATGAACACATCAACAAAATCGTCTCCATACTAGCGGGATGACTCTGACCCCCAACCAGATGGAACTAGATACATTTTGTGAAAGTTCTGATCCAATCTGAATTCTGACCTATAATGCTGCCTGAATCATAATCATACACTGTTCGTTCATTGGCCAGAGGAGAACTGGCCACCTGACTGAGCCTGGGTTCTCCCGAGGTTTTTATCTCCATTCTGTCACCTGATGGAGTTTTGGTTTCTTGTCACTGTCGCCTTTCTTCGCCTTTGTCGCCATTTGCTTTTGGCTTGCTTAGTTGGGGACATTTCATTTTTTATTTTACAATATTATTACAACATTATTTTCCTGTTATCTCTGTAAAGCTGCTTTAAAACAATCTGTATTGTAAAAAGCGCTATATAAATAAAGGTGACTTGACTTAAACTATAGCACACTAATGCTTCATTCCACAAACGTTTAACAGATATCTCCACCCGGCATTGACCCGGCCAACCTCCCACCATTTATTTTCAGAAACGCTCCCCACTCTGAATTGAATACCAATGCTATGGTCACCTTGAAAGTCCAATAAAGAAAGCACCAGTGAAAACATTAAGTGCACAGACCACACACCCTTGGGGTGTCTCTACACCTTCTGTCACTCTAATTCTTTATCGTATGTAATTGAGGTAACAATTACATTGTGGCCCTCTGTAGAAAATAAATCTTTACTCTGACTGTCCTTTATCTGTCTTCATTAGCATGGCACTGATGTGGTGTTTATTATCTGCTGAGTAGGACCCTGGTCTCCTGAGGCATGGCACCAATTTAAACAAGTACAGTGCTCAGCTTAAGATGTCCAACAAGTGTAGAAGTCATTTGGGGATACGTGAGCATTAAAACCAACATATATGTCAACAAACCGGTCATTAAAGGTAATGTGAGATATTGATTAGCCAACCCACGGACAAAACGCTCACGCATTGCATTATCTACAGATAATCAAGACGGCAAGGACTTAAAAGTAATTATGAGAATCATGTTTCACAGTTATAAAATAAATCAATGGTAGTTGCAATGCAATGCAGGATGGTAAGTTCAGAAAAGAGCAGTTTCACATTCAATAAAGTTATTAAATCATTTTCCCACCAGATGTTTCATTTATCACACCGAGGCTCATTCAGTAAGCTCTGATCCTGCTGAATGTTAAGTTATGTGTACACACACAAACAGATACACACTGACTGGTGTTTAAGCCTGACCAGGAGGGGGGAGGCCATCGTAGCCTTTCAGAAGGTCTGTCTGGCTCAGCGAGGCAGTCAGTCGGGCCGAGCCCCTGCTGGCGACTGGCCCCTTCATTATCTGCTTTTAATTGCTTATATGGGCTCTCCTCAAGCACGTAGCACTGCTGTGAGAGTTAGACTGCAGCCGGATTTCAGTCTTCCAACCAGACACTGCGTATCAGCGCAATCGCAGCAGGGCATCCACACCCATAACCAGCATCCTCCTCTTCATCAACATTACTCGTGTTCGCCTTTAACGGTAAACAGTTCTGACTGAAGGGTGAATTCTGCATGTCTAGCATCCCATCGCACTGGAAGATGCTCATTTGACCCTTGTTTACTGTAATTATAGTGTCTTTGTTTCTCAAGCTTGTCTTTTCTCCTATCGTGGTACAGCAAGCTGCAATTTACCAATTTTATAATGAGCACCTATACACATGCCCTCCAATCACAACAAACAATGAGTGTTGATGGTAAATTCCTGCATAATTATTGATTATCATCCCAGTAAAATGTAAAAGGCAAGTCGTACATGATTAAGTAATATTCAGAGTTCAATACACATCAATAAATGCTATAAAGCACTTACAATGGAATTAAATTGAGGCTTTAGTATTTAAAGGAAATGTAAAGCTTTTTAAGTCATGATATAGGCTAAATTAAAGTAATATTCTGGGTTCAATACATGCATTTGTACCATTTTGTTGATTACCACAGAAAATCATTTTGACACGTCCCTCGTATAATTTTTTTTTTTTTTAATTAAGGTTAAGCTGAGGCAATGGAAGTAAATGTTATGACACATTCCACTATTATCAACATCCACAGTTATCAACAACATCAACATAAATCTACTTAATACCCATTTATAAAGCGATAATTTGAGTTATATTACCTTAGCAATAAATGACAAAAAAATATATATATTTACGATGCTGAGAGGTTGTTTCTAGTACAACGGCTGAGAATGTGAGGGAACATTTGACATCATTCTATCTTCTGACTGCTATAATCAATCTCTCCCTATTTTTCATCAATCGAGCCAAACTCAATATATTATATTAAACATGTAATAAAAATGTGGTCATGCAAGATTGAATGCTGTTTGTACTTGATTGCCTGCTCTGCTCTGATTGGAACACAATGAGCCGGTGGGACGCCACAAATGCCAAGCTGCTCATCACATGGTTCAAACGGCAGCATGCCAGAGGTGACCTTTTCATCCTATCGCTGTCATGTTCCATCATGTCATGCTCCTAACCCAAGGCAATGCCACATGGACAGCACTTCTTCAATGCTATTGAGTGAAGTACACAGCTCTGAGACCGAAACCACAAAGCAATATGAACACCAGCAAGCATTGAACACGTATAAAAAGCATGGCTCACGGCTCAGTTGCATATGTGGAAATTCTAGGAGAGAATATGTAATGCTCGGCTGCAGGCTGGTGTCGCAAAATCTGTGAGGAACATATTGAATGGTGACGCCACCAAGTGGAACGCATCACCACTCTATGCTCATTACTGCTTTCCACAAGACATTAGCTCAGCAGTCAGGCGCACTTTAATTATAGAGGCCGGCTCAAATACCACATCCTGAGTTTAAACGTCAAAACACAGGTGTAAACATTCCCTGAGAGGTGCTTAGCGATGCAGATAAGAATAGTGTAATAAATGTAAGACATTAAACAAACCCAGTTCTGCATTGTGGCTGTTTGTGAAATCAGAGCGAAATTAACTTATCTTTCAGTCCATGAACAAAAACACAATGAATAATGCCCAAATTCTTAAACTAAAATAGTTTTTCCCCTCTAGTGGCATGTAATCTAATCAAGCGGATCAATATACATCCTCCCCCTAATCATTAAAAGACTAAGGCAGTCCAGTCAGCTCAGATTTGCAATATGATTGCAGAAATTCTAGAATTGCACTTCCTCCACTGACAACTCATTTGTAAGAAGAAAGCGAACATTACAAATTAAGTAATTAAGTCTGACTGGAGCAAAAACAAATAGCAAAGCTTTTATCTTGCTTCCAGTAAATGCAAAGTCATTAGTGATTTGGGCAAACAAGCAATTGACAGTGGATTAAATAATTTTAATGAGGTGCAAGACTTTCCTCTAGCCAAATACGAGAACAATTAAATAAGAGCACAAAAAACCCTTGCGTGTGTGTCCGAGGCTTCAAATTTTCATGCAAAAAATCAATACATAAAAAAATAAACAAATGAGCTGAATAATTTAATTCATGCTAATTTCTCTATATGAGTAAATCAGGGAAGGAAAAGTTGCACCATTTATAAAAAAAAAAAATAAAAAAAACACTCCAACTCTAACAAACATTTAAACTCATCACTCTGTAGACCGTTAATTTACTCATTTACTCTCATTTACTAATTAATACAAATGAAGCAACACTAAGTCTTTGAGCTTGAAGGAGGATAATTCTGTACTGTCTGCTTACTGAAGGATAATGCACTCAGCGATGCATTAGCATCTACTTCAAAATGCTTTGTGCAGCCGGCAAAAAAAAAAAAAAAAAAAAAACACTTATGTTTAAACCAATAAAAGAGCACCTGGCAAATATGATAAGTTACTGTGATCAGGCTCTGTGCCAATTTAGTGCGTCATATACCTGATCTTTTATGGTTTGGGAGTAGAGATAATCAACTCTGAAAATGTTTGCTGACTCAGAACAACACGCTGTCAAGGACAAAATATGCGCTAATAAAAGAGATAATAAACCCAATGAGCAATAAGGAATTTAAATATAAAAATTGTAAAGACATAGCAAAAAAACATTTAATAAAAAATAATTATAAAAATATTATTGGTTATGGTATTCCTTAAGAACATGGCTGCAACAATGTGCTAGAAAAGGAACTACTTCTCCATAAAATTCATCATATCGATTAAGTCCTCACCAAAAGAACAAAATACACAATAAAACAAAGTGACAAAAAAATAGTGAGTTTTAACACAGTCTAACGTGATCTCATGAGAATACTGTGTATTTTTACGTAAAGTGTATTTCTATAATACGTACATTTGTTTACGTTTTATATACGAAGAAGAGTATAATACTGACGTATTTACAGCACTAAACGTACAAATATTTACGTATTGACAGCACAAAAACGTAATTTATTAACGAATGAACAAATCTACCGACGTAGACATTTGTACGTGTTGCTATTTATGCATAATCTTGGCATTAATGTTTGACTCTGTTGCATTCAACTGTCTTATCAATTACGTTTTCAGTCGAATTTATTAATTAATAGGCCTAGAACGTTCTACTCATAAATATTAACATTTCGCTCTGTTCGTGCCTTCTGCAACAAACTCGTTTTGGAGGATTAGCCTGCGTGGTGTTAAAAAGGAATACACTTTTAACCTTAAAAATACCTGTTTAATCGTTTAACCATTTTGTAGTATTTAACGTTAGTGTATTTACACAAAAAGCATTTTCTCCAGTAAAACACAACATACTGATACATTCACAAAAGACATACATTTTATTATCTTAATATAATCCAAATCCTAGAATCCATGCGTTGTTTGCAAGAAACAGATCCAAATTCAGCCTTTTATCCAGAGATCTTCATCTCATTTCTCAGCAGCGACCGCAAACGTATCCTGCGCTGGTGATGAATTCAAATTCAAAAAATGCGCCTTCAAGAAGCGTTACGACATGTTTTACGTGCCGTGATATCAAACGCTCATTGGCTCTCCGCCTGCTTCGTCACAGATTGCGACATGCCGTGTTTCAGTCGGTGTAGTAGGCTACATTTGAAATGGAGAAGCGCGCGTGCATTCAGAGAGCGAACGGAATCGGATTAACATTTTCATGGATTACGTTATAACTTAAATTCTGATCTGTACCTCATTACACAACTACTATAATACTGCCAGAGAGGACTGCGACTGCAACTGCAACTGCAACGCATCATCATGTGAACGACTTTTGGTAATGTTAACGTGACCGGTTTTGACATTTTCGCAATAAATAAATTATTGTGAAATGTATACTTGTCTGTCTGTTATGTTTTTTTTTCTTCATTTGTGTTAGCCTACGTAGTTTTATGGAATGGTTATGGGTAGGTTTAGAGGTAACGTTGGAGTAGGATTAGTGGCTCAAAATATTTTAATGCTATATTTTTAATAAAACTGCCATTTACTACACATCTCTGTCCATTACGTTTTATCCTTTTTATATTCTGTATAAAATGGATATGTTTAGGTTTTGGGAGTAGGATTAAGGGATCTTGTTACGTTTATCTTTAAAGATATACAGATATCTTTATGATATGAAAAATATACGTAAATAGTTAACGTTTTGTAGCTGTAAAAACGTAATAATGTATACGTTTAAATGTTGCAAATACGTCCATTTTATACGTTTCAGCATCTATCCAAACGTACGAAAACGTACGTTTTCTATCTTTGAAAATAACGTATTAATACCTACGTATTAACAATGAGACCAGGCTGCACAGTCTCATCCCAAGAAGTCATATATAGTCACTTACTCACAGATCATTAAAGAAGAGTTAACTGTTTTTCACATTTTTAGCTATGTGCACATATTTGAACCAAAAGTGCAATAGACTTCTGGACTGTCACAGAGAACCACCAGCTGGCATGCGGTGTCAAATAAAACAATCCGTGTGCTGGAAGTGCTTTTTCCTATAGTGTCGATTGGATTACAAATTTTCCTGACCTCTGCTCCTGCAGACTGTTGCTAGCGGTCTAGTTTCCTATGTGATGTTGAGCTGTGATCAAATAAGGACATCTGAAACCTCCTGTCATACTGATTTCTTCTAGTATATCGGTATAAAATATTGGCCCCGCAGGTACACTCGATAGTGAGTGTGTGTGGGTTGTAAATGTAGATAGATGTAAAAGATGCAGCAGGTGTTCTCTTCTGGGTGTGCATGAAGACAGATGAGCTACTCACATCTTCTGTATTGATGATGATGATCCCCCATAATTCCACACACCTGCACCTTTGGAGACATACAGTAGGGAGAGGAAGCAGAACTAGGCAGTGAAGCTGGATAAGTTTTATTTTTTGCTTGAAAGAGTGCAGGAATTATATATTTGTTCTCCAAGCCTGTGCCTACACTGCCACAGAATACTGCCAGTAATGTTCACGTACAGTTCAGTTGTTAAAGATTTTAACTCTTTAACCGGTGACTTTTTTTTAAACTGTGAAACATGTTCACTGAATTCTTTGAATAAAGTTCAAAAGATCAGCATTTTTTCACATAAGAGATATGGCAGTAGGACTCTGCATTTAAAAAAAAAAAGAGTAGCTAATCAGCTTTTTAAAGTGTCCCAGGTTGGTGCATTTCTGATGGTAGGAGGAAGCACATTGGGGGCTTTGTTTCCCCCATGGTCTTAAGCTTACATGAAGGCTGATGTATTAAAAGAGAATTAGAAGAACGGAGAGAACGTGGTGGAGTATAAGGTCTAATGAGATCAAAAAGGTACTCTGGTGCAGTGAAGTCACATGTAGTGCCAACTGTGTAATTGTTTCACGAGGAGAAGTACAAGTGAGCACAATGGGCGGCAGAATTTTTTATGTACTGTAGCCTGCTCAGAGATTTAGCTGGAAGGCCAGAGAACAAGGCATTACAATAATCTAACCTAGTTGTAATAAAGGTATGTATGTATGTATAATGTAACCATGTATAAGCCTTTCTGTTTCTGAAAAAAAGAGGAAAGGTCTAAGTCAAACAACGTTTCTCAGATGGTAACAAGCCTTTTTAGAGATGTTTTTTATATGTGCTTCAAATGTTAGCTGTGAATCAAAAATGAGACCAAGATTCCGCACCTGTGAAGTTGGAATTACCATGCTAGAGTCAACAATCAAACTAATCTGCTCAGCCTTACGAGTAGTCGCCACTGTACCAATCTGCATCAATTCAGTTTTGGAGCCGTTCAGTTTCAGGAACTTAGAACTCTGCTAGACAACTACGCAAAGCCATTAATGAGCAATGAACATCAGGACTTGATGTTGATGTTAAATTTGATAGAAGCAGAACGTTTTTGGCCGCATCTGAGGATAAAAGCGGTGGGAGTTATCTAAAATAAGTTCTTAAAAAAGCAATAAAAGTCTAGATATTTTTATCATATCTGTCAAGTCACAGGCATTACTGAAGGCTATTGTGAGTTATCAATTCCAAACACTGACCGTGTAAACAAAGCTCACTCTCTTTTTTTGCGAAAAGTAGATGCTCCATGTTTCAAAAGTGCATGTTTGAGAAAACTACAAAAACACAGATTTGTTAAAATGGTCTATATGTGCATTGTGTTTTAACTGGCCTGGCATGAATAATACAGAATTTTTAATCATTTTCACGATCTGTGTGAATGGGGATTGCTTTGACAATATTATTGTCTGTACACACTGTACAAAAGGAAACACTTTTCCGTTTTTAGTACACCATGTAAATATAATAACCTCAGAGAGAATCTATACTTAATACTGAGACACAGTAAGTTAAGAATCAGTCCACTCTGTATTAGTAGGATCTAAAAACACAGACATTGTGTTTTTGTATGCACAAAAATGTGGCATATTAGTTTGGCATGGGTAATGCTCTTATTACCCAACCAGAACATACTAATTAATATTAAAATCTTATAAACTTAATCAAAAGTGGCCATGTGTCCTATATTTTTTGGCAACACTTTACAATATGGTTCAATTTTTTAACAACATTAGTTAACCAAACAAACAATGAAAAATACTTCAAAAACATGTATTAATTTGTTAGTTAGTATCAACATTTACTAATATATTATTAAAATCAATAGTTGTATGTCAATATTTAATGGACCTCAGCTCCCAACATGATTAACTAATGTTAATGAAGATTAATAAATACTGAAACAAAAGTATTGCTAATTTTTAGTTAATGTTAGTTAATGCATTTACTAACAATAACTGATTGGACTTTATTGTAAAGTGTTACCTTTTTTTCACATTCCCTCAAATAAAAGTTGTGCCCACTGGAAAATAAGGTCTGGCTATAGCATGACATGCCATTACTGTTTAAATCTACCTGTGAATTGAGGGCTGCTGTCATCCGAATCCCATTAGATTAATGCCACCTCATAATCAGTTGCTAATTTAATCCCATCATCCATGTAAAGTGATTCATGTTAAAGGTGCCCTATTAATGTCTACTGTAATATTCAGCTTCAGATGGTTGGAAAGAAGTTAATTATAAGGAAAAATGAGTTTCAAATATCAGATAGAGGTTGAGAAATGTGACCAATTTAAGACTAAAAAGAAAATAAATATGTAACATTAATAATACATAATGGTACATTTTAAATATAGGCCTATACAAAAAAATAAACCTGAAAACAAATTGTGAGAATAATTAGCCAGTATACAACAACAAGGTAACTACAGGCAAGTACAAATAATTGCTTCAGGGTTGAACATGTTTAAAATGTTAATAATTAAATAATATATTAACTACAAAATCAGGTGTAGAAATGTATCCGTGAGAGCTACGGTATTTCCTGACACAGCCTCTTGGGTAGTTCTCAAATGCTTTGAGTTTTGTTACACCTTTAAAAATGTGCAAAAACATTCAAACACACCAATATCTTGGGACCAAGAAACTGGAAACTGTTAGCTGCTTTTCATTCAGTTCTCAAACTAAAATAGCAAAATGTAACATACAGTCAGGCACTTGTTACCTTCTACCACTGTTTGCTTAAAGTGTTTCATCTCAGTCTAGTTGAGCAACACAAGGTTGCTTGTCACTTATTGTGTCATTGTAGATTTTTGCCGTATTGTGCCATTGTATTTACTGAGTCACCCAACTATGTAAACATTTATCTACTGGCAATAAAAAATCTCAGAAGAGGTGCCTGGGATGGAGTCTTGAGGGTGATGGGTTTCAGGACACCACGGAATGCTCAGCTAACAAATTTGGGCTCCCATTCAGCTCTCCTGAAATGTCTTCATCTTCCTCACAAACCGAGCCAGCTGTTAAGTGAATTTTCCTTTAAATGACAATAAAACAAATAAACAAAACACTGATCATGACTCTCAATGTTTAGCCATGTAGGGGAATATTTCACTTTTCATGACTTCCCCAGAAGTTATAAACAATCTGAAAGCAAGACTAAGGTGAGAATCCAAGGCGATAACAATACACCTGTTTATCCAAACACAGATTCAGTTCAATTTATGAACACTTATTTAAACAGATAAATTCTGTGTCAATCTATGGAGTTCAAAAGCAGGATAAGATCCTAACACAGAACCATGGCACAGAAGAATCTAAAAGTTCCCAAGAGATAGGAATAGCATGATCCATTTTATCCAATCCAATCCAATCCACTTTATTTATAAAGCACAATTTAAATAAACACAAGGTTTCCAAAGTGCTGTACATTACAACAATAAAACACAATGGGATAAAAGTAATAAAATACGATAAGCACAATAAGATAAAAGTAATAAAATAAGAAAAAACATAAAAATAAATAAATAAACTCCAAAAAAATGTACTGCCACACAACACACTTAAATCACATCTAACATTATTAACTGCTGTTAAAAGCCAAAGTAAAAAGATGGGTTTTAAGCAGAGATGGTTTTATCTGATGCAGGTAAGAAGCTTTTTCCAGCTTCGTGCACAATACTGTTACATTACTATTACTTTCAGTGCCTTAGGGCTGCTTTACTCAGACCCGGCGGTTTGAAGATCCCTCACACGAGACATATACCTCTAGAAACACATATATCCATAGCAAGCTGTGTCATTACTGAAGGGACAAAACAACAGCAGGACATCCCACCGGATAATCTGCAGGCAAAGACGTTCAAAAGACAGAGCTGAGGTTTCTTGGCCCATCACACAGGCAGGAAGACAGGTGCTCAAATCAGACTGCTGACCTTTACATGTCCCACCTATCTCTCCATCCCGCAGGAGACAGTGGAATGCCGCAAAGCATTAACAATCTTCACACGCTCAGCTCTTAATAACCACTCCTCTGTACGGCCCAGCGGAGATCTAGACAGAGTCACCGGTCCTTTGTCCTCCAGTCGGGGTGTGGGAGTGGAAGGTTTAAAGAAAGAGAGGGGAAGAAGCAAAGGCATGGGTGGATGAGTAGGATTAGAGGAGGGGTGAGTTGAGCAAAGGAATAAGGATCAAAGATGGACACTTCACAGAAGAGCAGCGGCATAAGGGTGAACCAAGATTAGATAGAAGGTCGCCAGTAGGGACCATGCCGTTTCCATATCCATGCCTTATTGTCCAAGGGTTGAGAATGCTAGGGATGTTTGTCTTTCAAAGATCTGCGTCTTTAAGAACAGTTGGGCAGTTGGAGGTTGTTGGGAGGTTACAATATCCCTCTGGGGTCTCCTTGCAGGTGGCTTTTAATTTTGGTGGCGATTTGCATATATTCAATCAGTATGAGTAATTGAAGAAGGAGCAGACAGAGCAGAGATGTGACCGATTTCAACGCCGTTTAAAGAAGACGAGCCTACAGCTGTTGAGATCAGCTGATGACACAGATAATCTTGACACTGACTGATGTGTCTAATCACCAAAAGTATCAGCACAATCAATTGCCCTTCCCCATAGCATTTCAAAAAAGTGCTTTTCTCGCAACCCAGGAGAGACGAGTGCGTTCTGGCGGCACACAAACAGACTGAGATAATAAACGACCTTGACAATGTCAGGTGTGCCAGAGATAAAGGCCACCTACAGTACAGACCCTCCTGTTCTTCATGTTTGCCAAAGACCGTTCAGTCACTCGACTGCCAGCCAGGTTCACCGTCTACGCTGGTGGTCTTGAGCTTGGTTCGGTCGCACCGGGGGCTGCATAATGAAAGCATGAATAAAGTTTGAGTTAAGAATGAGTTATGTGTTAAGAGTTATTTGAAGTCTGCATGGAACTCACTGCACTGGCTGAACTCATTTTAACCCAACTCGAACTGGAGCCTTTAGGTGGTATACTAATGAAACATGAGAGCAGAATGACAGATAATGGTAGGTGGCAAAATACTGACGTGTTCCGCGGACTGCTCATATTTGAAGTGCACAAAGTAAAATGAGGCGCAGGAAAAAAAGAGCTTAGAGAAACCGTAATTATCAACATCCTGGCAAATGGAGTGCTGAGCGTTGCCATGGCATAATTGGCAGTTAGATTTTGCAGTGGCAAAGCACAAAAACATCAGCAATAATTTCTTAATGGAGGCTTATTAACATGGAGATATCTGGCAGGCACTTTGGTTGGCCTGGGTCCCTGAAAGATCCTTAAACCTCTTCAAAGACTTCAGGGATGTAAAAAAAGCACTCCTGATACATTCCTGCTGCAGTCTCACTGATATGACCGAGTAGAAAAACAAGCTGCCTGTTTGCCAAGTCACAACCCCATTCTGGAATTCTGATCTGACAGAGCAGTGTTTGGGTCTCTGCTTGAGCAGTCTGATAACAATCATTCAAACATGTACTATTGTACCGCTTGGCTTGTTTGAGGGCTTCAGTGGGATCGCACTGCAAACAAATGATCTTTGCTCAGAAACAAAAGCAAGTGACTAAATCGTCCTCTTATGTGTTTTTTTTTTTTTAAATGATAAGGGTCTCTGTACATGAGCTGTGATCTTATTCAGTGATGGCACGGGGAAGAATAGAGACTGAAAGACCCTCAAAGCTGACAATAAAAAAAGCCACAGCCGAAGTGGACAGATGTTCTCGGCTAGCTTCTGTAAAATTACACTTGAGGACATCATCTTGACATCTCATCCATTTTACTTTTGCTTGATCTTACTGTTGACATTCATGGCAAAAAGAGAAATGTACGTGAGCATTAACTCACACTGAAATAAAGTTAAATTCTAGTTTATTATGTCACTTGTCTCTAAATTTTTCCCAAACCTTTAAAGGATCAGATTAACCAGAAATTTGCAATCTGTCTATATTTATTTACACTACTGTCGATCCAAACCTATTTTACTTACTTTCCTCATTGGATGAATAAAAAAAAGAGAGTTTAAAATAAACTTTTTCAACTAATTAAATATTTAATTAAATGGAAAATATAGAATATTTTCTCTTTAGATTTACACATTTGTAGTAGGTAGTAAATACTGGCTTTGGCTTTAGTGATAATGAAGTGATAATGAAATAATGAAATGTACATATCCCCCTTAGTGTTCGACCGCATAATCTAACAGGATGCTGCTGTCACATCTATATGAACAACTATTCAGTCTCGCAGAGGTTAGCAGATGTGGATGAACCTGTAGTCTCTGAGGTTGGAAGATTTGGCTAACTGCTGAGCTACAACTCTAAGACCTACACAACCTTTCCCTCATCTTATCAGAGCAACCGCGGAGCACCTGGAAATGGGTCGTGGGTCACTTCCGCGCAATCCTTACTGTTGCCCCTTGCCCTAAGAGCATTCTGATTGGAGGCTGAAGGTGGGCTGAACCAGACGCACTGAAACATGGCCAAAGCCATAAGGAATTTGAAAAATCATCATCATTCATCTCAAGGTGCCATTGCCGGCCACATACACAACCTAGCAGTTTCGATTTCCCTTTGAAGTATCCTCTTCCATCAGCCAGGAGTGAGAATGCAGCTATCATTTCAGACAGTACTTACTGGAAAAAGTGAATATGAGACTGCAGAGCTGTCAGTCCTCACTGCTGTAGACAGCCTAAGGCTTATATTTGAGAAATAGCAAGATCATTTATTAATGTTTTTTTTTTTTTTTTTTGTAAATCAGAATATACAATGAGCCTTTCTAGGAAGTCTGTATACTTTATATCATGCATTATAAAACTACCACTAGAAACATTGTATCCAGCATATCATCTCACAAATAATTCTAATGCATTATAATAGACAGTTTTGGATCAAATGACTCTTTGAAAAGATCCATTCACAAATCAGTCATCACTACGTTTCTCAACCAAACCCAATGTCCAATAGACCTAGTGCAGATGGCAAGATTTTCAGTAATAACGACTAAAATTTATATCTATTCCTCATGCAAAGCTATTTTAGGACATCAGATGTGTGGAATTTTGCTCATGGACAACTTTGGATTCTTTATGTTGCTTTTATGTCCTTTCGAAGCTTGAAAGCTGCAGGCCTCATTCATTGCAATGGTGAGTGAATAGTACAGGGCTATGATGAGGGCTATTCATTTAAGGCAACAAATATATAAGGCAACTACTAATAAAAGGAACTAAATGAAAAGTGTTTGTTGAGAGAAGATAGTTTGTTTTTATCTGTCCAGTGTGGAACCCATATGCTTATTTCTTCCCAGCAGTAGCTTTGTTTGACGGATTTATTTAAGAAGGTCTATAAATCCCTGATTTTGTGGACCTTGCTGAAGTTCTCAGAAGTGCTTACATGACTCCTGTCTGGCAGGGCAGGCATAAGCAGGCTGCAGGGTGGGCAGACGGCAGGCGGAGGGTCTTCTGACAGAAGCCTCTGACATTGAGTGTTCCTGACAGCTCTGAAACAGCTCAGATGAGACAAACCCCACTGCTTTGATTGCTAACTGACACATTAATATGTATTGTGTCTGCAGAGGCAATTATATTTAGGGCAGGGTGTATTATTATGAATATCAACACCTGGCCCAGGCAATTTGAGGGTCCCTGGCCAACACTCAACCTTGGATTTCAATCTAACTTTCCTGAGACATATTTCTGTAATTACCATTTCCAGCTGAGAGTTAGACAGGGAAGTAGCGAGGAAAAAATAAAAAAATCCCAGTGTGTTCGAATGTGCAAGGAAAATTACCCAACTACAAATCATGTGAGTACTTATATTAACATCCAGACTTTCTTCAAAACTTTCATGTTAATCTCACGCTAGCTTTGAATAAAAACATTACAACTGTGGTGTGAATCTGCCCTTAGCTGTTAAAGATTCATCCTCGACGTGAGAATTGAATTATGCTGTCCGCCTGGGAGGCATTCAGACCCGACAGAGAGAGGACCAGTGTTGAGGATCTACTTTTTGCAAATTAAAAACATTTAAACTATAGTCAACATACTTGTTTAAAAAAGGCAGTTCTCTTACGAGAGGTTCTCTCGTATTGCGTAAGCTAGCTTACGCTACGGGAAAGATCCCATCTTTCTGAGAAATTGAAGCCAAAAAATTATCCTATAATTTTGTATCCATTGTCAACGCAGTTCAGCTGCAGCAGACCATGAGAGGGCTAGCTAGCCGCTCATTGGTACGCTCACGGAGAACTGATTAAGCCTATGAGTGAGCGCGAGTGAACCCGCGACCAATGAGAGTCTGACTCGCTCTCATTACGTCACTGCCCGCCGAACGGGTGTGGACGAGACTATAAATATCCCGAAATAGGCTGAATAATCTGATTTTTTCATCCTTCAGCGACGCACCTCCATCTGCTGATCCTGAGAGAGAAGCCGCCGTCGTCGAAAAGGCACCTTCTAGCGAGCGTTTGGGAGACTGAGGAAGCCGGCCGTCTTCGCCACCTTCAGCCGTCCTGTGAGCTAGCGCCATCCGACGGAGTGTATCCTTTACTCAGAGTTATTCCTTTATTGTATCTAAAAGAGCGAGCGTCTTTTTAAAGATGTCTCGGAATTCCTGCGGCTCCTGCCGGGCTCCCCTCGAGGCTGGAGACCGCCACGTCATCTGCGCCCTCTGCCTCGGACCGGAGCACGCCGAAGTCGCCCTCGCCGATGGCGGCTGCGACTTCTGCGATACAATGCCTATGTTGACCCTGCGGGCTCAACTGTTGGCCGCTAAAAATGCTCCCAAGCCACCTCTGTCTGCGCCGCGGAAGAAGAAACGCCGCGCTCAGAGGCCGCCGGAGCCCCAGCAAGAAGCGTTCATTCCGCCGGAGCCTGTAGCCTCCCGCTCTCCTTCTCAGCCGCTTCCGGACGAACAGTTGCCGCAGAGTGGCCGCTCTGTTGCCTCCGATGACGCCGCGGACATCAAGGACACATGTTATGGAAGAATTAATTGGACTTTAATATTTGTAACCCACAGAAGACAATCTACAAATGTGTACAATGATGCGCAAATATTTCACTATCTGCAAATGTGTATATTTACATTTGTGATACGTAAAATCATATCCACAAAAATACAGGGTGATGTGTACAACACAAAACTGTTTTTACACATTTGCAGATTACTTCCTGTGAATTGTGGGTCACGTTACATTTGTAAGTTCCTTTTTACACATTTGTGAAATTTTGTCCAATGTGTACTGCGGAGATCTGTAAATTAACATATACACAAATATCTCACGATTTGCAAATACACACAATTAAATCTGTACAAGTATCTTTTTATTTCACATACAAATTGTGATTTACGCATTTGTGGATCCATTTCTACACAACCTGATTCTCTGAAGCACCTGTGGTAGCAGAGAGACCGGAGGGAAAGCATAAAGCGGGCGGCTGGGCCAGGTTTGGGCTAGCGCGTCCTCGGACATCCTTACGCAGGTTCTCTCGTATTGCGTAAGCTAGCTTACGCTACGGGAAAGATCCCATCTTTCTGAGAAATTGAAGCCAAAAAATTATCCTATAATTTTGTATCCACACAAAACTGTTTTTACACATTTGCAAATTACTTCCTGTGAATTTGTGGGTCACGTTACATTTGTAAGTTCCTTTTTACACATTTGTGGAATTGTGTCCAATGTGTACTGCGGAGATCTGTAAATAAACATATACACAAATATCTCACCACCTAAAACATGTATTTTTACATTTGTGTTGTGTAAAATCATATTCACAAAAATAATGTGTAATTTGTAAATACACACAATTTAATCTGTACAAATGTCTTTTTATTTCACATACAAAGTGTGATTTACGCTTTTGTGGATCCATTTCTACACACAAAACAGTTTTTACGCATTTGTGGATTGCTTCCGGGCAATTTGCAGGTCACGTGACATTTGCAACTCCTTTTTACACATTTGTAGATTTTTGTCCACTTTGTCCCGCTGCGATCTGCAAAAAGAGATTTGTAAGGCGTATGTGTGAGAGCAGTTAATTATCCACACCAGCAGGTGGCGGTAGCGACATTCTCTCCCATGAAATGAGAGGATATCGACAGTAAGTAAATTTGGCAATGAATTCACAGATTCGAACTTCCCGGGTCAATAACTCCTCAGCTATTGACCAATATTAGACCTCAGATCTCTGAACAAAGCTCTCATAAAGAGACCGTTCAAAATGCTCACTATCAGAAAACTCCTCGCGCATGTGCGCCAGGGGGACTGGTTCATATCACTAGATCTGAAAGATGCATACTTCCAGATCCAGATAAATCCCCTTCACAGGCCATTCTTACGTTTCGCCTTCGAAGGCAAGGTTTATCAATACACCGTCCTACCGTTCGGCCTATCCCTGGCACTCCGTACGTTCACGAAGTGCATGGATACGGCGCTCGCCCCCCTGCGGAGTCAGGCGCTGCGAATACTGAACTACTTGGACGACTGGCTGATTTTGGCACAATCTCAGAGAGAGTTACTGTCTCATCGTACAGTTCTCCTCGACCATCTGAAAGCTTTGGGCCTCTCTGTCAACTGACAAAGAGCATACTACAACCCAGTCAGACTATCTCCTTCTTGGGTATAGGGCTGGACTCGGTCACGATGACGGCGCGTCTGTCGACGCAGCGCGCGCACCGTGTGCAGCGTCTCGCCGCATCTTTTCAGATGAACAGACTCACGACTTTGAAAACTTTTCAGAGAGCGTTGGGTTGTATGGCCTCAGCCTCCGCGGTACTCCAGCTGGGGTTACTGCGCATGCGCCCGCTTCAGCTCTGGTTGAAGAGCCGTGTGTGTCTCACCGAGCGTGGACCACGGTCCACCAGCTGATAAAGGTAACACAGACCTGTATCACAGCTCTGCAGCTATGGTCAGTGGCAGAATGGTTTCAGCGCTGCGTTTCCATGGGGACAGTTTCATGCCGAAAAGTCATCTCGACAGACGCCTCCAACACGGGTTGGGGAGCGGTCTGCGAGGGCTCACCGGCATTCGGCCCCTGGTCAGCTCAAGAGAGCCTCCTACACATAAACTGTTTGGAAATGTTGGCGGTCGAGAACGCGCTCAGGCGTTTTCTCCCCGTGCATTCAGGGCCACCACGTGCTGATCCGTTCGGACAATATGGCCGTGGTCTCCTATCGTCAGGGCAGAGTCAGATCCAGGAATCTTTTCCAGCTGACAGAACGCATCCTAGTTTGGTCTCAGTGTCACCTGCTCTCGCTCAGAGCGACGCACGTGCCGGGACAGCTGAACGACGGTCCAGACAGCCTGTCCAGGAACCTCATTCCCCCCGGGGAATGGTCCCTGCATCCTCTTACAGTCCAGAAACTGTGGCGTCTATTCGGCAGAGCAGAGGTGGACCTCTTCGCCTCGGCGGAGAACACCCACTGCCCAATATTTTTCTCAAGGAGCGAGGACGCGCTAGCCCAAACCTGGCCCAGCCGCCCGCTTTATGCTTTCCCTCCGGTCTCTCTGCTACCACAGGTGCTTCAGAGAATCAGAGAAGCGCAGCACTCGGTGCTCCTCATAGCCCCGCACTGGGGGGTCAGACTTGGTTTCCGGAGCTCACGCAGCTGTCACAGACAGCGCCGTGGCCCATTCCAGTCAGAGCAGATCTCCTCTCCCAAGCTCGCGGCTCGATCTGGCATTCCCACCCAGAGCGCTGGGCGCTACACGCGTGGGTGATCAACAACTACCCGTTGCTTTGCCAGAGGGAGTGTTAAACACGATCATACAGGCTAGAGCGGCTTCTACCAGAAGGCTCTATGCGTCAAAATGGTCTGTGTTCTCAAAGTGGTGCACCGAAAAGGGTCTGGACCCACGGTTATGCGAGGTTCCCTCCTTGCTAAATTTTCTCCAAGAGATGCTGGACAAGGGCAGATCCCCGTCCACTCTTAAGGTATATGTGGCAGCCGTCGCGGTGTTTGCTGAACCCCGCCGCTTCCTCAGGGGAGCTAGAACGATGAACCCCCCTCGCCCCCCTTCGGTGCCGATTTGGGACCTTTCCATAGTTCTTGATGCTATGAAAGCTCCCCCATTCGAACCGTTAAGCACCGTGGACCTAAAGTACCTGTCGCTTAAGACCGTTTTTCTACTCGCGCTTGCGTCAGTAAAACGGGTGGGAGACCTGAACGCGCTGTCCACCAGCGCGTCCTGTCTTGAGTTTGGACCTAATGACTCCTTAGTCGTTCTCAAACCTAGGCATGGCTATGTCCCCAAAGCGATTGGCACCCCGTTCAGGGCACAAGTTATATCCCTATCGGCTCTGCCTGCATCCGATAGCGAATCTGATTCTAATCTCCTATGTCCGGTCAGGGCCCTGAGATTATATGTTACTCGCACTGCTCCGGTCAGACGATCCGAGCAGCTTTTTGTTTCGTTCGGCGGGCGCACCAAAGGGTTGGCCGCCTCGAAACAGTCCCTATCCAGATGGATTGTTGATGCCATTGCAGCAGCATACGCATCAAAAGACCTGCCATGCCCTCTGGGCATCAGGGCTCATTCCACTAGAGGCATGGCCTCATCGTGGGCATGGTCCAGCGGAATTTCCATTCACGACATTTGCTTGGCAGCGGGATGGGCTTCCCCCTCCACCTTTGTCAGATTTTACAATCTGGAAGTACCCGCCTTGCAGGCTAAACTACTAGCAGTCTAGTATGTTTCAGCTCTTCTGGTTGAGCTGCACTATAGGGGGTTAATTACACAGACCGAGTTCGCTCTGTCCCTCTCTATAATGTGCTTATATACTACACAATCACCGGCCCGCTCCGCTGGCCTTTTGTCACAGGTACATATATTCATTCCCACTTACAGAGTTCCCCGGGGTGCCCCGCGGGACTAATAGTGGATGCTTAGCACGCACGGCGTTGACCAGGGGTTCCCGTAGCGTAAGCTAGCTTACGCAATACGA
This sequence comes from Chrosomus eos, assembly GCA_036326025.1. Lineage (NCBI taxonomy): Eukaryota > Metazoa > Chordata > Actinopteri > Cypriniformes > Leuciscidae > Chrosomus > Chrosomus eos. The sequence continues at coordinate 23,205,362 of CM070835.1, forward strand.
GAGAACCTCTCGTAAGAGAACGAATCGGTTACCTAACGTAACCTCGGTTCTCTCTAGATGAAGGAACGAGTATTGCGTTCCTGGCCGTGCTTGTGCTACTGGCGATTTTCGCTTCAGTATTTGAAAAAAACAGATTATTCAGCCTATTTCGGGATATTTATAGTCTCGTCCACACCCGTTCGGCGGGCGGTGACGTAATGAGAGCGAGTCAGACTCTCATTGGTCGCGGGTTCACTCGCGCTCCCTCATAGGCTTAAGCAGTTCTCCGTGAGCGAACCAATGAGCGGCTAGCTAGCCCTCCCATGGTCTGCTGCAGCTGAACTGCGTTGACAATGGATACAAAATTATAGGATAATTTTTTGGCTTCAATTTCTCAGAAAGATGGAATCTTTCCCGTAGCGTAAGCTAGCTTACGCAATACTCGTTCCCTCATCTAGAGAGAACCGAGGTTACGTTAGGTAACCGATTCGTTAGCTGCAATATAAGCTAACCATTTCATATAAATCCAAACAGTCACGCTTAAAGATGTCCAACTTTGCGAGCTGTCTGAGAGGTGCAGCTTTAAGGTCGTGCGCTTCAGATGTTAAAGGCCCCTGAAATCGATTTTTAGCTTTTAGTATGAATATGTTTGCATTAAGGTTATGAATAAGCTGGTGTGTTACAAAACAATGTCAAAATTCCCCAAAGCAACCATTGACAATATGGGTTTGAGATGCGTGTTCGGTTGCTTGAGTTTTATTACGTTTTCTAACTGTACGTTGGTTAAGAATGAAATGGCTAGAATTTATTCACAACTAACTTATCATCAGCACTTGGATTCACTTCCATGGTGCTGTCAAGTACGCCTTGCAGTCTGTGAGGTAAACTAAATGCTATTGGCTATTTGAAAGGGTGAGGAGACATTCAATATGTCCCAGTCACCTTAGCTTCCTGTTTCAGTGAAAATTACATCAACGCATCATACAAAGGCATTCCAAGGCACTTCAGTGGGCCTTTAAACTTCCCACACAACACATAAATTTCCCTTTCACGAAAATGTACATTTGGCTGAAACTTTCGTGATGATGAAGCACTGGCCCGTCACCTGCACAGAGAATAGTTAACGTTTGTTCACGTTCATGTTGTCACAACATTGCATTGTTAGAAATAAAAAAAATATTTACTGGCCAACTGGCATCTGACACCATTTCATACACTCACCAACACTGATTTTACACGCATTTGGTGCTTGGCGAGTGTTAATTTTAGGCTCTGTTCCCTTTCACATGCTAAATTTATGGGAATCTAAGGTTTGCGCAAGTCAATTTACTGGTATTATTTACCGCACAAAAAACTTAAACCAGAATTTGCGTTGCTCTTGTTAGATTGCGTTGGTTATTATGGAAATGGTCCAGCTGTGCCTGTGTTCTTTAATTTGCATGTCGTAGATCACGCACATCATTTTCCACTCCCATCTGTGCTTTTTTGGAATTGCTCATGCTCATCTCATGCTAATTTGCCCTGTTTATTAAATCTGACCCATAGTCTCCAAAATTACACTACTATTTGAGCCATTGCTCAATTTCTCAATTCAATTCAAAATGTGTTTTATTGACAATTGTTACAATGTATTGCCAAAGCATTTATTTCTCTCTCTCTCTCTCTCTCTCTCTCTCTCTCTCTCTCTCTCTCTCTCTCTCTCTCGTGCGCATGCGTGGGCGTTTGGTGAGTGAGTGTGGCGAGTGAGTGCGGGGAGCGTGTGGTGAGTTCGAGTGAGTTTTTCTGCCCGCTGTGGCAATTTTTTCTTGGTTGAATATCGCTATTTCTGGTGTTTAATCTTCTTTGAGTAGATAAAACGAACTAGTGTTTTTTTTGACCGTTGGTTTCCAGTGCATCACCGAGGGCATGGCGGCCCAAGGTGTTGACTCGCTCGGTTCATTAACGCGGCGCCACGGGGTTAAAGTGGTGGCCGCTGCAAGTGTAGAAGACTGTATTTTGGCCATCGGGGAGGTCGTTGGACATAAGAGCATTCTAGCAGCGTCAAGGATGAGCAATGCAGTTGTTTGTTTTCTGAACACTGTAGAAAACGCCAATAATGTTGTGGAAAGAGGAGTGGTAATTCGTGGCCTTTTCACACCTGTGCTTTCTCTTTCAACCCCCGCGAGAAAAGTTATTCTGTCAAATATTCCACCATTTATCAAAGATGAAGCTTTGGTTAAGGAATTATCTCGTTTCGGGAAGTTGGTTGCTCCAGTGAAAAAGATCGCGATCGGGAGTAAATCTGAACTGATAAAACATGTGGTGTCTTTTAGGAGATTTACTTACATGATTTTGAGTGAGAACAGAACAGAACTGAATTTGAATCTGAAAATTCAAATATGACGATTTCGATTACACCGTCTATGTATCCACTGACATAATGAAGTGTTTCGGATGTGGAAAAACCGGGCATTTGGCTCGAGCTTGTCCCGAAAATGGGGTAACACGTACAAGGCAAGATACGATACATGATGAGAGGGTGGTGCAAGACGCGGAAAGCACTGCTGGAACGTCCGTGCCAGTACCTGTGAATTCAGCACAGAGTGTCAAGGCCACAACTAACAAAGTGCCTTGTAAACAAACCGTTGAAACTGTTCAAACCGTGATTGAAGTCATGGGAGATAATGTTGTGACTGACAAAGATCAAACAACGTCAAATGTGAGCTTGTTTAAAGAGACCATTGTGATAGATGAATTGATGGACACACACAATAGTTCAACGCATTGTTTATCTCATATAGAAACTGTATCAGACCTTGTAGATTTGTGTGAAGTAGACATGGATCAAGCTGTCTTCAAAACTCCTTTAAAAAGGAAAAAGAAAGACAGAGAGGAAGATTCGAAACAAGCAAGAAAAGAGCAGAAGAATGATACAGATAATATTGAAAGTGAAAGTGAATTGTCTGATTCTAGTGCTTCAAGTTGCTCACAAAGTGAATGGAAATGTAACGATTACAGTGCTGAAGAAATTAAGAAGTTTTTAAAAGTGACAAAAAATCAGAGAGGAGTACAGGTGGCTGATTTTTTCCCAGACCTGAAACGGTTTGCGGAAAGCACAAAAAATCTGATGAGTGAAGGTTGCTTTCTGGATAAGGAAGTATATCGACTTAAAAAATTTGTTTCAAAAATCCAAAATCAGCTGATTAATGATGACAAAGTGGCATAATTCTTTTATCTTGAGTGGCTGTGTGTTTCTGTATGGCTTAATTTTTTTTGTTTCCTTTTTTTCTTTGCACATGGCAGATATCCGTATAGCATCTTTAAATGTGAACGGAGCTAGAGATGATGTAAAGAGAATGCAAGTGTATGAAACAATGAAACGGAAACAACTTGATGTTCTTTATTTACAAGAAACACACAGTGATGATAAAAATGCTACAGATTGGATAAAAGAATGGAATGGTCATATATTTCTAAGTCACAAAACTTCACGTAGTGGAGGAGTTGCCATATTGTTTGCAAATAATTTTACTCCATGCTCTTTTAAAATGGAAGAAATAGTGAAGGGGAGACTTCTGAAAATTCAAGCCCTTTTTGAAAAATATGTTTTGGTTTTTATTTGTGTATATGCCCCCACGTTACCAATAGAGAGAGTGGCTTTTTTAGATATTTTGTGCTCAACTTTAGACAAATGCAATAGCGAAGAATATTTATTTCTTGGTGGAGATTTTAATTGTGTTGAGCTAAATATTGATCGCAACCACATAGAACCACATATGCCTTCTCGCAAGCGACTTTGTGAAATAATTGAAAGAAATGACCTATCTGATGTCTGGAGAAGTTTAAATGGAAATGCAAGGCAATATACATGGGCCCATGCTCATGAAAATCTATTGTCTTTAGCAAGACTGGATAGATTTTACAGTTTTAAGCACCATCATAGTGTTTTTAAGAGTTGTATAATAAATCCAGTTGGTTTTTCAGACCACAGTTTAGTCATATGCAGTGTTTTCCTCAATTCTGTGTCACCAAGGAGTGCGTATTGGCACTTTAACACTGCTCTTATGAATGATGTTTTTTTTAAAGAAACGTTTACATTTTTTTGGGAGAATTTTAGAAATGAAAAGGTTTCTTTTTCTTCTCTTCAGAGTTGGTGGGATTTTGGCAAGATTCAAATCAAGGTTTTTTGTCAACAGTATACTCAAAATATCACAAGAGAGACAATTAAGTCTATAAGAATTTTAGAAACTGAAATTTTGAATCTTCAAGATATGGCACAATTAAGCGGAAATCAAGCGTATATCGATTCTCTTTTTTTAAAGAAAACTGCTTTATCTGACCTACAAGAGATGAAAGCACAGGGCGCACTGGTCAGATCGCGTTTTAAAACTGTAGAACAGATGGATGTACCATCAAAATATTTTTTCGGTTTGGAAAAAAAGAATGGCCAGAAACGTTTTATCCATTCATTACTTTCTGAGTCCGGATCTTTGTTGTCAGACTCTAAAGAAATAAGAGAAAGAGCTGTTAGTTTTTATGAAAAACTTTACAAGTCTGAATATAAAGTAGATAAAGACCTAGAAGAGGCCTTTTTTGAGAAATTACCAAAATTGTCGAAAAAAGCGAATACAATACTTTCAAAGCCTCTTGGTCTAGAAGAACTGTTTAAAGCTCTTCAAGGAATGGATAATGGTAAAGTTCCTGGGTTAGATGGAATCCCAGTTGAGTTTTACAAAAGTTTTTGGTCCGTTATCGGAGAAGATTTGCTAGTAGTTCTTAATGACAGTTTAACTAAAGGAATATTGCCAATGAGTTGTAGAAGAGCGGTGTTGACTCTTTTGCCTAAGAAAGGTAATTTGAGTGATATAAAAAATTGGAGACCCGTGTCCTTATTGTGTTGTGATTATAAACTGTTATCTAAAGTACTAGCTACCCGTTTGGGTGAAGTTTTAGATGAAGTCGTTCATCCTGACCAGTCGTATTGCGTGCCTGGTAGGTCAATTTTTGATAACATTCATTTAATTAGAGATTTGTTTGACGTATCAAAAATGTTTGGTCTTGACATTGGCTTGATTTCCCTAGATCAAGAAAAAGAGTCTTCCACAATTATTTGTGGAAGACTCTTCAGGCTTTTGGTTTTAACCCTGAATTTTTAACTTATGTTAAAGTTTTATATTGTGATATTGAGAGTATTCTGAAGATTAATGGTGGCTTATGTGCTCCTTTTAAAGTGTGTCGTGGGGTAAGACAAGGTTGTTCTTTGTCAGGCTTATTATATACTCTCGCGATAGAACCACTTTTAAGTGTTTTAAGGAGAGTTTTAGAAGGGGTGCATTTAAAAAATTGTAAGACTTCTTTGTGTCTGTCTGCGTATGCAGATGATGTCATTATAATGATCAATAAACAAAATGATGTAGATTTATTACTAAAGACAGTAAAGGATTTTGGTTTGATTTCTTCTGCAAGAATTAATTGGAATAAAAGTGAGGCAGTTTTAGCGGGAGAGTGGAAAAGTAGAGCGCCACCAATCCTTCCAGATGGCTTATGTTGGACAAGAGATGGTTTGAGATATTTGGGAGTATATTTAGGTAATGAAACAATAGCTCAAAAAAACTGGATGGGAACTGTTGAAAAACTTAAGAGCCGACTTGGAAAATGGAAATGGCTTGTACCAAATTTATCATACAGAGGACGTACTTTGGTCATTAATAATTTGGTGGCTTCCTCTTTGTGGCACCGGATGGCTTGTATTGATCCCCCGGCTTATTTACTTGGAAAAATCCAGTCTGTTTTATTGGACTTTTTTTGGGACAAGTTACACTGGATACCACACAACATCTTGTATTTAAAAAAGAAGAAGGGGGTCAAGGACTTATACATGTACAAAGTAGGACTGCGGCTTTTCGACTACAATTCATACAACGCTTGCTTACCAGTTCAGAGAACTTGGCTTGGAAATCAGTGGCCTGTGCTATTCTTAAATCCGTTGATGAACTCTGTTTAAGTAAACATTTGTTTTTGATGGATCCAAAAGAATCAACACATCGAAGCTTCCTGTTTTTTATAAAAACCTGTTTAAAATATGGGACCTTTTTAAAGTGAAAAGAACTGAGAGTACAGATTCTCTTTTTTGGCTACTGGAAGAACCCATGATTTACGGTGCTCGTCTGGATATTTCAGATACATGTGGACTATTAAATGGTGCTTTCATTAAGTCAAAGATCGTAACACTGGGGCGTTTAATTAATGTGACTGGTCCCTGTTTTAAAAGTGTTGAAAATGTGGCTGCCTTATTAGGTATTAAATCAGTTCGAATTGTTGAAAAATTTCTTCAGAATTTGCAATCTGTATTTACAGTAAAAGAGTCGAACATGCTTGAAGATTATTTTGCTGAAAAACTTGTGCCTAGTGATAAAGATGCTTTTCCAAAGTGTTTTTTGTCCCCAGATATAGGGGAATATTCTGGAGTTTTTTTGGAAAATGTATCAGATATTGATTTATATGAAGTTGGGGGGAAACAAATGTACAATGTTTGTGTAAAAACTTTCAACAAAAAAGGTTTACATGAAAGAGTTGATTCACCTTGGCGCACCATTTTTGAAATTGATAAAGATGTAAAACCAGAGTGGAGAGCACTGTACAAGCCACCATTAACAAAAAGAATTGGAGACTTACAATGGAGAATTATACATGGCATAATTGCGGTTAATTCTTTTATTTCTATATTAAATCCAAATGTTAGTCAAAAGTGCCCTTTTTGTTCTCAAAGAGAAACTGTTTTTCATGTGTTTATGTCCTGCTCAAGACTTAAGCCTTTATTTGACTTGTTGAAGGATGTTTTCATTTGTTTTGACGAAAAATTTACTGTACCAGTTTTTATTTTTGGTTTTAAATATACCCGAAGAAGACAATATGAATGCCAATTGATAAATTTTATTGTAGGCAAGGCAAAAATGGCAATATATGTTAGCAGAAAGAAAAAAATTGAACAAAAAGGTGATTATAATGTTGTAATGATGTTTGCAGCTATGATTAAATCGAGACTGCTAATTGATTTTTATTTTTATAAAGCCACTAACTGTCTAAAAGCGTTTGAAAATATATGGTGTCATAGAGGGGCATTGTGTTCTGTTATGGAAAATGAAATTTATTTTTCACAATTTCTATAAATATGATGTGACATAAATTTTAATGCTTTTATATTTTTTAATATTTCTGTAATAAATGTTTTTTTGAAAAATCAAAAAATCTCTCTCTCTCTCTCTCTCTCTCTCTCTCTCTCTCTCTCTCTCTCTCTCTCTCTCACACACACACACACACACACACGCGCACAAACATGGCTAAGACACACACTTTAAGGCACACATCTGTAAGACACACATCTGAGTAAAAGTTAAACTTTGTTCTCATGCCTAAAAGCACCTAAGGCAACATGCACCGTTCACCCTTCTACATGTTTTTTTTTTTACTAACATGATTCACATCCTGTTTGATTTGCATGGATTTTAGTTTGGATTAAGAGACTTTGGGGGTCACAGTTGAGTGGACATGAGCAGAAGGGCGTTGCTGGATCCAGGCATCACACATGGCCTGCATACACACACAGCAGCAGCTGAGCTGCATTAATGTGGCTGGATTAGGGGTGAGTGCAGCTGCATTGAAAGTTTACAAGCTGCTCCTTCTGTTCTTTGATTAAACAGTTCAGCTTGGATAAACACGACCATATAAAGAATATTTCCCAACACACACAAACACACGCAAGCGCTCTAATCATCCAATGGCCAGCACAAAATCGCAACGAGGCTCTAGTGGTAAGCCGATCTTTTGATTTCTGGAGTAATCCACCCATGAGCCGTTACAATAACCAAGAGGAGCGGCACACAGAATCAGTTATGTATGTCCAACTCCCTTTCACAATTCTGCTGCTGAAAAATAAAAGAGCCACTGATGCGGCTCTACACACATAATTGGTCTGACTTAAGAGAGGTGGGATTTACTTTATATCAGTGCTTTGGGATTGGATTTGTGGATGTGGACTGCACCACAGTCAAGCCATAATCTATAAAATGAAACTACATGCAGAATGAAAGCATCTACATCTTTTTGACCTTCAGTATTTTATTATTCTATATTTGGTAATTACTCCATGAACTTTAACACTTCAGTGTTATGTTCACTGACACACACTGCAAATCAAAAGTTTGGAGTCAGTAAAATCTCTTTTTATTTTTAAAGAAATTTAATTCAGCAAGGATGCATTCAATTAATCAAAAGTGACAGTAAAGTCATTTATAATATTACAAAACATTTCTATTTCAAATAAATGTTGTTCTTTATCAAAGTTCATAAATTCATTTGTTTTTAACATAGATAATAAGAAATGTTTGAAACAATCTGAAGAATGCCTTCTTGAAGTTGAAGTACTTTACAAAGATTTAAGATGAATTGTTGACATTTAAGAATAAGACTCTGTGGGTGTTTGAATCGAGATTGTGATCTTCAATGATTAATCGTGCAGCTTTATCTAAGATTGGTCAACAAACTCTGATATGAAGATCTGAGGGATCTCGGTGAATTGTGCATAGACTGAAGTCCAGTCTGTGTAAAGATTTAAAAACAAATAAAATTACAATCAATACAATGTAACACTGAAGACTGGAGTAACTGAATTGAAGGAAAGATCCAAGTCCTTTCTTTGCCTTTTTGACCAGTAAGCCTAGCAACCACACTGCAAAATGCAAACAACCACCCTGAACAGCATAGCAACAACCTGGCAACCCATCTATACAGTTTTGTAAAACCTTGAAAACGTCTCGATTACTGATGTAACCCTCGTTCCCCGAAGGAGGGAACGGGAGACGTGACGTCGACGTGACGACGTTAGGGGATCACTTCAGGGAGCCCTATCAACTTCGAGTGTCTACAGAACAAGCCAATGAACGTTGGCGTGCGTGAAATGCGTCACGTGCCCCGCCCCGCAGCGCGGGTATAAACAGGAAGCGGGCGCACGCACTCATTGTTTTTCGCTGAGGAGCCGAGATAGAGAGGCCGTACAGCGATGGTCAGCAACTGTGGCGGCGGGACGTCACGTCTCCCGTTCCCTCCTTCGGGGAACGAGGGTTACATCAGTAACCGAGACGTTCCCCTTCAGTCGCTCACGTTCGACGTGACGTCGACGTGACGACGTTAGGGGATCCCATGGAAAACGCCGTGGTTGCTGCCACATCCAGCGCCCTACGGAGACTCTCAGACCCCCAACTGGCTGGGGCGGAAGACCTGCGTAGAGGGAGTTCACTGTTGTCCCGTTAACCCCACACAGTGGAACTCTTGGATAACACTGGGAAAGCGTGCCTTTCCAGGGGAGAGGGACGCTGCGGAAGCCACATCCTGCCCGAAGGGAGGTAACATGTGGAGAATACTCATATGGACTGGCCAGAGGGGCAGTGCAACATATGGAATGTCACTGGGGTGGCTCCAGCCTGAGAAGGGGGAGGCTATACCAGACAGTGACTGCAGAGCGGACTCTGCCAAGGGAAGACACGGGCTCACCGCAGGGAGCTGGTCGTGGAAGAATACTCATATGGGATCGCCGCAGGGATCACCACATATGGAACCCAGCCTAGCACAAGTTACAAAAGCATACGAGCACTAGGCCTGGCGTCGAACGCTCCGCAACGTCCGACTGCCGAAGGGGGTGCGGAGGAACTCACAGGGTTCGCCTGAGTGGGGAACTCGACTGGAGCAAAGAGCGCACGTATCCGCTCCATGTGGAGGGGAGTGGCGCAGCAAGCCGACACAAGAGTGGAAACTTCGGTGTTACCGGCTGGTTGAAGCGAGCACACAGGAAGAAACCGGCTCAACACGTAGGCTATAAAACCTAGCGAACGTGTTAGGTGTCGCCCAGCCCGCAGCTCTACAGATGTCTGTCAGCGAGGCGGCGGCGCCATGTGCCAGCGCCCAAGAAGAAGCGACACTCCTAGTGGAGTGAGCTCTCAACCCAGGCGGGCAAGGCACGCCTTGGGCTTCGTAAGCCAAGGCGATGGCATCCACTATCCAGTGGGCCATCCTCTGCTTGGAGACAGCCTTCCCCTTCTGCTGGCCTCCGTAACAGATGAAGAGCTGATCTGAGGTCCTGAGGCTTTGTGTTCTGTCCACATACAGACGCAGAGCGCGGACGGGACAGAGAAAAGCCAGGGCTGGGTCTGCCTCCTCCGAAGGCAGCGCTTGCAGGTTCACCACCTGGTCCCGGAAGGGAGTGGTAGGAACCTTGGGCACGTATCCGGGCCGGGGTCTCAGGATCACGTGAGAGTTAGCCGGGCCGAATTCTAGGCACGATTCGTCGACCGAAAATGCATGCAGGTCCCCTACCCTCTTAATAGAGGCCAATGCAACCAGGAGTACTGTTTTACAGGACAAAATTTTTAACTCCGCTGACTGCAAAGGCTCAAAGGGTGGTCTCTGCAATGCCGAAAGGACCAGAGACAAATCCCAAGAGGGTATAGAGAGTGGGCGAGGAGGATTTAGTCTCCTTGCTCCCCTCAGGAATCTGACGATCAGGTCGTGCTTTCCCAACGACTTACCTTCAACTGCATCGTGATGCAGCAATGGCGGCAACATACACTTTAAGGGTGGAGGGAGACAGCCTTCGCTCCAACCCATCTGGCAAGTTCGGGGGTTCTCCTCGTGAGAAGAACACCAGTCAACGAATAGGTTCCACTTCAGAGCATAGAGGCGCCTCGTAGAGGGGGCTCTAGCGGAAGTGATGGTGTCAACTACCGCTGGGGGTAGGTCACCTAGAAACTCTGCGTCCCGTCCAGGGACCAGACATGGAGTTTCCAGAGGTCTGGACGTGGGTGCCACAGGGTGCCCCATCTCTGAGAGAGCAGGTCCTCTCTCAGAGGAATGGGCCAGGGAGGGGCTGTCGCGAGGAGCACTCGTTCGGGGAACCAGGTCCGGTTGGGCCAATACGGTGCAACTAACAAGACCTGTTCCTCGTCCTCCCTGACTTTGCACAAGGTCTGTGCAAGAAGGCTCACTGGGGGAAACGCATACTTGCGTAGGCCCGGGGGCCAGCTGTGTGCCAGAGCGTCCGTGCCGAGGGTCCCCTCGGTCAGGGAATAGAACAACTGGCAGTGAGACGTGTCCGGGGCGGCAAACAGATCTACCTGTGCGGTCCCGAAGTGCCTGAAAATCAGCTGGACCACCTGGGGATGGAGTCGCCATTCTCCCGGTAGCACCTGCTGCCGTGAGAGCTCGTCGGCTGCACGGTTGAGCAGGCCAGGAATATAAACGGCACGAAGCGACCTCAGATGCTTCTGACTACAGAGGAGGAGATGGCGGGCTAGCTGTGAAATGCGGCGGGAGCGTAAACCACCCTGACGGTTGATGTACGCAACGGTCGCAGTGCTGTCCGTACGGACCAGCACATGCTTGCCTTGTAGCGGCGATCTGAAGCGGCTCAATGCAAGATGTACTGCTAACAACTCAAGGCAGTTGATGTGCCAATGCAGTTGAGGCCCCGTCCACAGACCTGAAGCTGCATGCCCGTTGTACGTGGCCCCCCAGCCGGTGGCAGAGGCATCCGTGGTGACCACAGAGTGCCTGGACACTTGTTCTAGGGGAACACCTGCCCGCAGGAACGAAGGGTCCGACCACAAGCTGAGAGTTTGGCGACAGTGCGGAGTCACTTGGACCCGGCACGAGCCGCTCTGCCACGCCCATCTCCGGACTCGATCGTGGACCCAGTGTTGGAGCGGCCTCATATGAAGCAATCCGAGCGGCGTTACCGCGGCTGCAGATGTCATATGCCCCAGGAGCCTCTGAAACAGTTTTAGTGGAGCCGCTGTTCTGCGTTTGAGCATACTCACGCAGTTCAACACTGACTGGACGCGGGCCTCGGTGAGGCGTGCTGTCATGTTGATCGAGTCCAACTCCATACCGAGAAAAGAGATCCTCTGCCCGGGGGTGAGTTTGCTCTTTTCCCAGTTGACCCGAAGCCCTAGGTGGCTGAGGTGACTGAGCACCATGTCCCTGTGTTCGCACAACTGCTCTCTCGACTGGGCGAGAATAAGCCAGTCATCGAGGTAGTTGAGAATGTGAACACTAGGCTCGCACATGAAAGCAATGGCCGCCTCCGCGACTTTCGGGAAGACACGGGGCGACAGGGCCAGCCCGAAGGGTAAGACTTTGTACTGATATGCCCGTCCCTCGAACGCAAAGCGAAGAAACGGTCTGTGTCGAGGGAGAATCGAGACATGAAAGTACGCGTCCTTCAGGTCGATCGCTGCAAACCAATCTTGGGGACGGATGCATTTGAAAATGCGTTTCTGCGTAAGCATCTTGAACGGCAGTCTGTGAAGAGACTGGTTCAAGACACGCAGGTCCAAGATTGGCCGTAACCCACCGCCTTTCTTGGGTACAATGAAGTACGGGCTGTAGAAGCCGGTCTTCATATCGGCTGGAGGGACCGGCTCGATCGCGTCATTCGCCAGTAGGACTGCGATCTCTGTCCTGAGCACAGGGGCAGTGTCCGCCAGAACACGGGTGAACAGAATGCCCCTGAATACAGGGGGACGCCGGGCGAACTGAATCGCATAGCCGAGTCTGACAGTACGGATGAGCCAGCGAGACGGGCTGGGAAGCGCTAGCCAGGCTCCCAGACACCGCGCAAGCGGAACCAACGGCACCACAGACGTACCCGGGGTGGGGCAGCGCGGCGGAATGCAGGGACCCAACTCGGACGGCATAGCGGCCCGGAGTGGGGTCTGAGTGTGTGGTGCAACACATACCTGCTTCCGTCGAAAGGTAGAGTGAGTGTGTGGAGGCGTCAGTGCGTCCGGAACACAGCCACTGCTGCTCGCTGGCGATGAAAGAGGGGCTCGAGGGTGACAAGGCAAAGCGTCGTCGACCGTCAAGCGCGCTCTCTTGGGACCCAGAGGTTTCAGAAATTGCTCTTTTATTGAAAATGTGGGTACCACTGACCCGTGGGTCAGTGGCGGAACAAAAAGAAAAGGAAACAAAGGATTCTCCACCCGGCCCTCCAAGGAGCGGAAGGAGCGGTGCCTTCACCGTCTCCTGGAGAGCAACTTGATCCACCTCTGGGTCGCCCGTCTCAGGGTCGTTTGCACCTGCGCTTACCACCTGGTTTGGCAGCGGCCTGGACGGGCGTGGCCGACTTCCTGCGGTTTGCTCCACGCTGAGGCCTGGATGGTGGCTGCTGCTGCTGAGGCTTAGCGGGAGCGGAGGACGCCGCAGGAGGACGGCCTCGGCGACGAGCGGACGGAGGGTCTGCGGCCGGCGGACGAGTGGGAGCAGCAGCGGTCCGCCGGGGCAGGATGTGTCGGATGGCCTCCGTCTGCTGGGCGGCCGAGAACTGTTGGGCGAAGCTCTCGACCGCATCGCCGAATAAGCCAACCTGGGAGAGAGGGGCATCCAGGAACCGATATTTATCGGTGTCCCTCATGTCCGCCAGGTTGAGCCAAAGGTGGCACTCCTGGACCACCAAGGTGGACATCGCCTTACCGACTGAACGTGCGGTTTCCTTCGTCGCCCGGGGGGCGAGGTCAGTAGCCACACGGAGCTCCCGGAGGAGCTCTGGGTCAGAACCACCCTCGTTCATGTCCATGAGCGCCTGGGCCTGGTGGACCTGCAAGAGCGCCATGGCATGGAGGGCGGAAGCAGCCTGTCCACAGGCCTTATAAGCCTTCGCCGTAAGACCGGACGAAAACTTACAGGCCCTGGACGGGAGGCGCGGATTACCCTGCCAGGAGGAGGCGGATGCCGGACACAGTTGCATCGCGAGGGTGACGAGGGGGGAGGAGCCACTAGAACGGCTTCGGGCACTATACGGTGCCTTCCACGTCCTAGAAAGCTCCTCATGCACTTCCGGAAAGAAAGGTACCGGGGCGGCGCACTGAGAACCAGCACGGCCCGCCCCGAGAAACCAATCGTCCAACCGAGAAGGTTCGGGACGTGGTGGAGGATTCCACACAAGCCCGACCTTCTAGGCGGCCCGGGAAGGCATAGCCGCCCACTCTGGATCCGGCTCGGACAACGCTACACACCCAGAAGGGGGCAACGCAGCCGAGTCGTCATCTCCAGAGGAGTGAAGCTCCCCTTCCGATGCTGCGATCGACATCTGATCGTCAGCTGGTGCCCCAAAGGAAACGACTGGCCGTTCCGGAGAAGGAACGCTTGTGTTGCTCTTTTAGTTGAAAATAACAAACAGAGAAAAGAAATAAAAACTCTTTTAGTGCTGAAGCACCCAGGGATAGCCGCGGTGTAATCGGGTACACTCTCAGATGAGGAATGCCCACGAGACCGACACACACACACACACACAAACAGTGCCGTGAAAACGCAGTTGTGGTTTAGAAATGCTCGCGGCCACCACTGATCGCGCTGTCACACCAGCACTGCAACAGAGTTTTCTTCTCCCTCTAGTTCTCGTTATATATAACGTGCAGCAGTCTGTAGAACTCAGAGTCAAACAAAGCTCGGCTCCGAAGCGAAAGACAAAGAGTGCGTGCGCCCGCTTCCTGTTTATACCCGCGCTGCGGGGCGGGGCGCGTGACGCGTTTCACGCACGCCAACGTTCATTGGCTTGTTCTGTAGACACTCGAAGTTGATAGGGCTCCCTGTAATGATCCCCTAACGTCGTCACGTCGACGTCACGTCGAACGTGAGCGACTGAAGGGGAACTCATGCAAGTTGTGCTTCCAAGATAGCAGCCAGGCATTTCTAGATGTTTCTAAGCTGAACAAATGAATTGCTAGTCTTTTGTGATATGGTTGCTATAGGGTGCCGCCTGTCTTCTTCTTGACTTTACATCACTCTTTTAATTTATTTGTTCTTATTTTTTATGTTTTCTAGCTTATTTCCTCCCATCAACTCTCACCTCTCTCCCTTTCCCCTCTTTTCTCGTGTTTAATGTCTCAGTTTAAAGCCTGTCCTCCTCTTTTGTAATTGACCAGCTTTAGTCAGAGCTTTTCATGCTGATGCAGGCCAGATTGGACCACCGAAAGAACAGAGCAGCATGCAGATGCCTGTACAGATGCCCATACAGCCAGAAATTTGTCCTCATTATTCAATAAGCATGTGGGGGCAGAAGAACCACCAACACTCAGTCCACAACTATATTCTGATCTCGCTGTAGGAGATGACACTTAGCCACTGTCATAAGCAAAAGAAAAGCAGCTATCCCAGTGGAGCTCTCAGCACTGGATCCGGGGGTAATCTGAGAGGCTCTGTTTTCCCCCCAGGCTGATTGCATCTATGCATGCTATTCCACAGGGAGATGGCATCCACTGTCCCGATACTGAAGGCTGCCCACACAAGCCAGCAGCCAGGGGAAAACACACTGCTAATAGGATGAGTGAAACAGCTTTGTAAACACAGCAATCTCGCGAAGCAGTGATGTGACATGAACAAAGTGTGTTTGTAGTGCGTGTAAATGTCTACAGTAATTCAAACACAAACACAACTACTGACATTGCTCGTTCATAGCTCATAAACCGGAAAAGTCACATGGGATTGACGAAAGGGAGACCAGGATGAAATTCTGTTTTCCTCTCCAGACATTGTCAAAGGCTAAACGGAGGGCTTGTGTGTCTGCTTCCAAATGTTATGTTACATCTGGTGCTGCTGCTGATGAAACACTACAAAAGATGTACTTCTACCAAATGAGTTTTTGTGTTTGTTAAAGGCTTTTTTAAAACTGTTTTCCTAGGTGCAGATGTTTCCTGAATGGTTCATATATCCTAACACAGTATATCTTTGTTTTTGACATGTCAGTGTTTGATTTCTTAAGATTATTAAATGCAAAATAATGCAACCTTGATAATGTAGCATTTGCAGGCATCTACTCACCTAAAAAAGTCCATTGCAGAGTCTTTGTTTGAACAAGCACAGTAATTTACTTCTTTTTCCCCCCACATCCTCTGGTTTCTGTCAGAATGGAGAAGAAACTTTCCTTCCCTTAGCTTCTTTTCCATTTATTTTCAGACAGCAGCCTTGAGCGAGAGGCTGAAGAAGTCTGACTTCTGATGGATGTATACTCCCCCATTCGCTTAAAGTACATCTTGTTGCCTCAGAGTTTTGCAGCGCCTGGTTCCTTTTCAAAGCAGACCCGTCACCTGCACCTGCCTGCCTCTGAGGCTATTAAGACAAGACTATAGATGAAAAGATGAAGACTGTGAGCTTTACTAGTCAGAGAGAACAATGTTCACCTGTTTAATCACACCTCATTCGCATAATCGATAGCAGCCAGTTTGCTCACTTTGTGCAGTAATTGGTTGTGTTCAAAAGCCTTAAAAAGGCTGCCTTTGGTCTCCTGAGATACCTTTATCTGATAGATTTTTGAAGGCAGCATAGATGTATCCTTTACTGCCTTTGATATCCCACAATCATGTCCTTTCCATTCTGAGACTGTTGGGCTAAAAAATAACGATGGCATCTGAAAGTAACTGTTGGGGGTCAGTTTGTGTGTAAATCTACGTTTTTGACCAACATTTTCCACTTTTGATGTCATTTCTAATGATAAATTACTATTAGACAATTAAGCCATTACACTGCCTCAGTTTTGTGAGGTACCTTCGTTCTCATAAACTATATAATGTATGGCGAAATAGCACTTGAGAGCACTTCGACTCGGCGCAGTAATATCATCACTCCAGGATCATTCAGGAGTGATGATATTACTGCACCGAGTCGAAGTGCTCCCAAGTGCTATTCCGCCATATATTATAGTTATCCATTTTACCCGCTTAGAAAAGTGCCACGTTTAATTTTGTGTCACCATACTTGGTTGTGTAACTGTATTTAACTAGGGAAAACGTGGAGGTGTTTGGTCGCTTCAAACTTCTTCTCTGTTTGGCCCCTAATGAATGAACTGGGCTCAAAGTGTCGCCGAGACGAGAGAGGCCCCTTAAAACCGGATCATTTCAGATAGAGGGTCAGAATGCTATGAACTTTTACGAACTTCTATGAACTCGGGGTGAAATGTGCTTGTTCCACGTAGCACCATAAAACAACTCCTTACTCAGACCACATAGAGACATGTGAGCTTGGCTCCATAAATAGGAAATCTGCAAGAGAACTTTGGAAACTCTGGTAAGGACATGCTGTGTTACAGAGAATACCAGAGGCATGTTGTGCGGAAGTGCAGACTGATTACAGGCCAGTGCTAATGCACAATACATTACAGCATGCATGCACAGTAGGAGGAACAGGCAAATTATCAACCTCAAATTGAACTCTCTGTGACAACCACAGTAGATTTGAGTAGTATGAATGCTAATGGAAAAAATAATAGGTTAGAAAAAATAGGAAAAGAACAGGGGAAAAACACTAAATGATACACGTGAAAGTCTGGGTTATGATTCAGAGGAGGAGTCATTTCTGAAATACTCAAGATTATAAAAATTGATTTCGAGTGAATCAGCCAAACTACTACCCATGCCGTTAACTAGTGATCAAGTCTTAGAGCGTAATATGTGATGGGATGAGGGAGATTGAAAGGGGACCACCAATTTGGCACCTTCTTTTGAATGTCAGCATGTGAATGATGCATTTAGAGACAGCAGGGCATATGAAAATGAGAAGGACAGCTACTATTGCTAGACTTCACCATGCTGTTGTAATTAGGAGGATGCCACATTTTGCCATGTGCCCCCGGGGGCATTGTCACGGACGCAGCTGTGCCTGCTGAGAAGCCCGGGGCGAAAGAATGCCCCTCTCCAGCCTGGCACCAACACAAAGTCAGGATGCTGGGAAAAGAGCCATGCTGCTAAAACTACAAAGCCAGATCAGCTGAGCATATATGAGGCCGGCTCAAGGGTCAGGCAGCAGAGAGTGAGGTAAAGGCTCACAATAGAAATGCTCTGTCTTATAAACAGTTTTGGGATTATCTGCAAAATACAAGATGCTTCATCTCTTAATCCAAACCCAAATCATGTTGTGGACAGGGTATAGGCTATAAATCTGTGTTTATGAAACACTTAGAGCGCACAAAACACCCACAAGCGCTTGCACAATTCTCATTCCCACTGCAGTGAGTGTGCTTGTGTTTACTGTCTTATCTGACAGGGATATAATGATTTCATTGGCCCCAGCAGGCAGTGTTACTGCTTGTCAACACAGATTAGGTCATTAAAAATAAAGCTCACCCAAACAGCAAGACCTACAGGTGCATAACCCACACACACATACACATACAGCAGTACACAGCCTTCCTGTGTCTTCATTTGGAGGGGAATACACTGAGACCTGAGAGCAATGGGGTTCAGTCTTTAATCCAGCACATATGCTAGGACTAATCAGGTGATAATTAAGCATCTGTAAAGTCAAATTCCCTACTCGAAATATTTTAAATGATTCAATTCCATTTGCTTACATAATTTTGTTTTGGATTTCATTTCCAATTCCATTAACCAGGTAAACAGGGATTTTATTTGATATGCAAAACGAGTTGTCTGTGTTGTACAATATCCAATGCATTTTTTTTTTGTCCATTGTCATTATTTAGTCACCCTCATTTTGTTTCAAACATGTATGACTTTAAAGTTGTGCTACAATATTTTAATGGCTCCTATTTTTGTTTTGGAGGCCTCCCACAAAAGGTTTACATGCATCCAAGCTCAAAAACACTTTAAATGTATCATAATATAAATTCCACATCATCTAATTTCTCAAATAATCTGAAAGCGGTTTGTTTGAAGATTCGCTCTCTAGCTCTAAGCCCCTCATTTCTGAGAACCTACTCTGCTCTGATTGGTCAGACTGCTCAGTCTGTTGGTCTACCACTTGCAGTGTGTGTGTCGGAAACAAAATCTTACCTCAGATATTACCATATCTGAATTTCAGCTCTGGAACTTCATCAGTACTTGATATACTGTACATTAATACAAACGTACTCGGTTACTAACGTAACCTCGGTTCTCTCTAGAGAGGGAACGAGTACTGCGTAATATCTTACGCTATGGGGAAAACTCTTTTCCACGAGATATTGAAGCCAAAAATTATCCTTAATTTTTTATTAATGTAAAACGCTTTGCAGCAGCAAGCAGACATAGGCGAGACAGCTCGCGCGCCTATTGGCTGCCCTGCGGCAATAGCAGCAGCCTATCGAGAGAGGCTCTGCGTGACGTCACGACGAATGGGGGCCTTTCGCGCCCATATCGTCACGTCCCGCCAGAAAGGGCGTGGTCTCGCCCCATATCTAGGCTCGATAGCTGCTCTTACGTTGGTTTTCATCGCCGAAGCGAACCAGAGCGTATTCCAAGCACGGCAAGATACGCAGTACTCGTTCCCTCTCTAGAGAGAACCGAGGTTACGTTAGTAACCGAGTACGTTCTCTTACGAGAGTATCTCTCGTACTTTGTAATATCTTACGCTATGGGGAACACAATGCAACACGCCGTGCTGGTAGGGATCCAACACCAAAGTCCCAGGGGCCGAAGCCCGGGGCGCATATAGTGCATAATCACCATAAACTCACAGAGAGTGAGGGAAGAGAGGCTAGAAGCATCATTCCCTGTAAATAGCATCCGAAGGAGCTGATCATGTGACAAATAGACCATACCGTCAGGGTGAACATTCAGCCTGAACTGGGTGGCCACAAGTGTGTCGACATTTTAATGAGCTGCTGTACCGGTCAGTGAGCAATACGCAGGTCAAACTCAGTATCTGAGCCGCACAGCGGGCAGATAGCACTGAATTTTATACCGCCAAAAGCTTAGCTTGCAAGGCGGGAACCTCCAAGTTATAGTATTTTATAAATGTAGACGGCGAGGCCCAGCCCGCGGCCATACAATATCTTGCAGGGTAACCCCGCTAGACCATGCCCATGAGGAGGCCATGCCTCTTGTGGAGTGCGCTCCAACACCCAAAGGGCACTGTAGGCCCTTAGAAGTGTAAGCCAGCGCTATGGCACCAACTATCCATCTGGATAGGCTCTGTTTCGAAGCGGCAAGTCCCTTAGCACGGCCGCCAAACGAAACGAAAAGCTGCTCAGTCTGTCTGAAACCAGACGAGCGGGACACATAAGCCCTTAGTGCCCTAACAGGGCAAAGGAGACTCGCGTCCTTCTCCTCATTGAGAACCGGACGGGCAGACAGGGAAATCACCTGGGCCCTGAACGGTGTGTTGAGGGATTTTGGCACGTAGCCGTGCTTCGGTTTGAGTATGACCTTAGAGTCATTAGGTCCAAACTCCATGCATGACGCGCTCACTGAGAGCGCTTGCAAGTCCCCTACGCACTTCACTGAAGCGAGAGCCATAAGAAACGCTGTCTTGAAGACAAGTGTTTCATGTCTGACGACTGGATTGGCTCGAATGGGGCACCTTTCATGGCCTCCAAGACCGTGGAAAGGTCCCATGTCGGGACTGAAGGGGGCCTGGGAGGGTTTAGCCTCCGAGCTCCTCTAAGGAAACGCACGACTAAGTCGTTCTTTCCTAGTGACTGGCCAGACACCGGTTTTACAAACGTTGCTATGGCCGCCACGTATACTTTGAGCGTGGAAGGGGTCCTGCCCTTATCCAGTAGCTCCTGAAGGAAGGAAAGCACTTCCGTAACCCCGCAGTCTACAGGTGAAAAGCTCTGCGCTTGACACCAAGCAGAGAACACAGACCACTTCGAGGTGTAGAGCCGTCTGGTAGACGGGGCTCTAGCCTGCGCGATCGTGTTTAACACTCCCTCTGGGAGGTCAGCGGGTACCCGTTGATGGCCCCTGCGTGCAGGGACCACAAATCCGGGCGAGGATGCCAAATCGAGCCTCCCGCCTGAGAGAGGAGGTCTCTCCTCAACGGTAAAGGCCATGGGGCAGCGCTGGTCAGCTGCATCAGGACAGGGAACCACGACTGGTTTGTCCAGAGCGGAGCTATGAGTAGCACTGGGCATCCCTCCCTCCTGATTCGCTCCAACACCTGAGGCAGGAGTGAGACAGGGGGAAAAGCATATAGGGGGCGGCGGGGCCAAACATGGGCCAGCGCCTCCCGGCATTTCGAGAAGAATCTCGGGCAGTGAGCGTTTTCTTGGGACGCGAACAGGTCCACCTGCGCTTTGCCAAACGTTTCCCACAGCAGCTGGATCGTCTGCGGGTGCAGAGACCATTCTCCTGCTGGGACGTTGTTTCTGGACAGCCTGTCTGGCCCCACATTTAGGTGACCAGGCACATGCGCCGCTCTCAGCGAGAGCAGGTTGTGCTGAGCCCAGACCAGGAGGCGTTCCGTCAGCCTGTAAAGGTTTCGGGACCTGACGCCGCCCTGGTGATTTAAGTACGCCACCACTGACATGTTGTCCGACCGGACCAATACGTGGTGGCCTTTTATCTGGGGACAGAAGCGCCGTAGCGCTTTGTCGACTGCTATTAATTCCAAGCAGTTTATGTGAAGGAGCTTCTCCCGTACTGACCATAGGCCAGCTAGCGGTCTGCCTTCGAGCAGCGCTCCCTGCCCCGAAGTGGAGGCGTCCGTAGACACCACCTTCACACTCGAGGGGATCCCCAGACTCACACCTGACTGATACCAGTCGGTTGCTTTCCATGGTTTCAGAGCCGAAATGCACTGAAGGTCGACCCTGAGGCGAAATAGACCTGCGGTCCACGCCCTGGGGGGAACTCGTGCTTTTAGCCATAGCTGCAGTGGGCGCATGCGGAGCAGGCCCAACTGGAGTACGGAGGCTGCTGAGGCCATCAGACCCAGCATTTTCTGAAACCTTCTGAGCGGGACTATAGAGCCGTGGCGGAAGGATCTCGCGACGTGCTGAATATTCAATCCGCGCTCCGGTGACAGGCGTGCTGTCATGGATAGCGAGTCTAACACTGTTCCCAGAAAGGAAATTCTCCGACTGGGGAGCAGTGAGCTTTTCGCCCAACTGACTGTAAGGCCCAGCTCCTCGAGGTGCTCGAGTAATGCGGCCCTGTGTTCTATGAGCTCCGTTCGTGAACGAGCTAGAATCAGCCAATCGTCCAACTAGTTCAAAAACTCGCATGCCCCGAAGTCTCAGGGGGGGCGAGGGCCGCGTCCATGCACTTCGTGAACGTACGGGGTGCTAGGGACAGGCTGAACGGCAGGACTGTGTATTGATATGCCTGGCCCTCGAAGGCGAATCTCAAGAATCGCCTGTGATGGGACGCTATTTGTATTTGAAAATAGGCGTCTTTCAGATCTATTGACATGAACCAGTCTCCTTGGCGCACTTGCGCGAGGATTTTCCTGGTCGTAAGCATTCTGAACTGGCGCTTCACAAGCGTTCTGTTCAGCAGTCGCAGATCTAGAATGGGTCTGAGCCCACCATCTTTTTTCGGTACCAGAAAATATCTGCTGTATAAGCCCCCTTCGCCCTGAGATAGAGGTTCTATAGCACCTTCTCTCAGTAGTTTCGCTATCTCGGCTCGAAGTAGATGAAACACTTCGCTTTACACCGTAGTTTCGACTCGCGCCGTATAACGGCGGGGGCGTCGAGCGAACTGTAGCGAACAGCCTCTCGTTATAGTGTTCAACACCCATTCTGATACCCCGGGAAGCCTTGACCACGCATCTGCGTGAATAGCTAGGGGTAGAATGAAATCTGGGCTCTGGCCGCGGCAGGACGGCGGCTCGAGAGCCCCTGTGTACTGGGAACACAACACCGTGTTTACAGCGTTCGAGGCGGGGGGCGCGCTGATCACAGCGGGCAGCCTGGCCGCGCTCAGCTTCTCTATGGCGGGACGCGCAGAGAAAGCGAGCGGGGCGAATCCCGTGGGATTCGGCGCGTGTGAGGGAATGTGGGCACATTTACTACATGCGGGCACATTTACTACACTGAGAATACTGTCAGCTCGCGCCGACTAAATCACTGCTGTGTTTACAGCGTGCGAGGCGCGCGCTGATCACAGCTGG
Organism: Chrosomus eos; assembly: GCA_036326025.1. Lineage (NCBI taxonomy): Eukaryota > Metazoa > Chordata > Actinopteri > Cypriniformes > Leuciscidae > Chrosomus > Chrosomus eos. The sequence goes on from CM070835.1 coordinate 23,228,198, forward strand.
CAGCCTGGCCGCGCTCAGCTTCTCTGTGACGGGTTGTGCAGAGAAAACGAGCGGGGGCGAATCCCGTGAGATTCGGAGTGTCTGTGAGAAATGCGGGCGCGAGACAGCGGGCACATTTTCAGCACGGAGAACACTCGGCTCGCGCCGACTGAATCAACGCTGTGTTCACAGCGTGCGGGGTGCGCGCTAATCACAGCGGGCAGCCTGGCCGCGCTCAGCTTCTCTGTGACGGGTTGTGCATAGAAAGCGAGCGGGGTGAATCCCGTGGGATTCGGCGTGTCAGTGAGGAAATGCGGGACAGCGGGCACATTTACTGCACTGAGAACACTGTCGGCTCGCGCCGACTAAATGTGTGTTAGTTTCGTTTTTACAGAAACCAAGGGACACGCATCATGTAGTGTAAGCGGGCATTGTATGGGCGCGTTCACTACATTTTCTGCACAACCAACATGAGTTGGTTTTATTTGTGCTAGCCCTGCACCATGGCGGGCTGTGTCTGGGTGTGGGAATGGGCACTGGGACGTGGGCATTCTTACAACACTCGTAACACCATCGGCCGTGGCCGGGACACCAGAAAATGCACTCTTTATTGGATTTATCTGGGTAGCCATAGAAACGGCTTTTGTGCGCAGGCAAGCGGGGTGAGACACCGGCTGCTTCACTGCGAAATACACTGGGACAGTCACAACGCATGGAACTGAACGAGCGAGAAGTTTTGGTGGAAATCCGGCCGCAGCGGGATCTGAACACCGTCACTTTCCTAGAGAGACTAGGAAGGCCTTGAGACCTCGGGCTTTACCTCAATCCTCGGCCGGGGCCCGCGCTGAGGGGGGCGGCGTCCAGCAGAGCGAGAGCGCGGTGTTTGATCTCGGGCCTGGCGGCGCTGCTAGTTAGCCGAAACGACGGCCTTTGTGCGCAGGCAAGCGGGCTGTGGAACCAGCTTGCTCACTGCGAAATACACTGGAACAGTCACATTGCTTGGAACTGAACGAGCGAGAAGTTTTGGTGGAAATCCGGCCGCAGCGGGAACTGAACACCGTCGCTTTCCTAGAGAGACTAGGAAGGCCTTGAGACCTCGGGCTTTATCTCAATCCTCGGCCGGGGCCCGCGCTGAGGGGGGCGGCGTCCAGCAGAGCGAGAACGTCGAGGAACACGGAGCGCTCAGCTTCCGTCATCTCGGATAGTTAGCCACAAATGTTTCTCACCATTCAGGGGGGAAAGGCGCGGGTCTCGACTGTGACGGAGCTTCGTCTTTCCCGAGAAAGCGTCCGTCCAGCCTATTGCGCGTTAGTTGCGCGAACGCCTTTCAGTCGAGGCCGATGTAATCCACGGCTTGAGAGAGCGGACGCATCGGCTCAGTTTCAATGCCGTCTCCGGTAAGTTCGTCGAGCTCAAGTGCGGACGCGGCGGCAGACGGCGGCCACTGTCCGTCCGTGGGCGACTCGAGCGAAGCCGGCGAAGCTGGCGGGCGAACCGGCGAGCTTTGGCGGGCTGGAAATAGCTCGGGCGCGCGCTGGGCGCGGCGCTTCTTGCGGCGCGGCGTCACGGCAGGCTGGGATGCGGGCTCGGATAACGCAGCTAGGCGAGTCCGCAGAGTCACCATAGGCAAACGTTCACAATGATGGCATCCGCCGTCAGCGAGCGCGATGGCCGCGTGATCCTCACCCAGGCAGGACACGCAGATGACATGGCGGTCCTCATCGCTGAGTGGGGCTCGGCAAGAACCACAGGAAGGCATCTTTAAAAAGACGCCGCTCTTTTAGAGGGGTGGGAAAAAAAGGCAGATAATGCAATCACACACACTCTAAGCAGAGGAAAGGATATGTACGCCGGAAAGCGCAGCAGGTACGGCGGCTGAAGGCGGCGAGGCCAGCGACTCCAGGCTCGATGGCACGTCCCGCTGAAGGCTACAGGTCGACGGCGCGGCTTCTCACTCTGGATCCAGCGATGCGGGAGGCTTCGCTGAAGAGATGAAAATCAACGTAAGAGCAGCTATCGAGCCTAGATATGGGGCGAGACCACGCCCTTTCTGGCGGGACGTGACGATATGGGCGCGAAAGGCCCCCATTCGTCGTGACGTCACGCAGAGCCTCTCTCGATAGGCTGCTGCTATTGCCGCAGGGCAGCCAATAGGCGCGCGAGCTGTCTCGCCTATGTCTGCTTGCTGCTGCAAAGCGTTTTACATTAATAAAAAATTAAGGATAATTTTTGGCTTCAATATCTCGTGGAAAAGAGTTTTCCCCATAGCGTAAGATATTACGCAGTACGAGAGATACTCTCGTAAGAGAACAGTAAAGGTGGCATCAGTTTTCTCTATCAATTCCAGCCCGAAGTGCATACAAAGGGGATTTGCAGCACTGAAAACAGTGTTTTCTTGATATGTCGACAATACAAACCAAACTCTTCCAGACCTCAGCTACAAACTACAGTGTTTGAGGGCGGGTCAAAGTAGATAGTGTTCATGGGCAGTTAATGAAGACCATATTCCGGCATTTAGCAAATGTGTTACATTGTTACATATAGATATGTAACAAAAAGTACTGACAACTTTTTTTTTACTATAGGAGACAATAACTTTATTCATCATGCACTTTGATATTTAAAACTTGGCAGACCTATTAATTCACAAACAACTATAGTCTATAACACACCGCATAAAAGGTATATTCGCCAAATTAAACGGTTATATTGGGTCAAACAACAATAGATATTCTGAAAACGTTTTTTCTGTTTTTGTCCACACAATGAAAGGTTCACAAAACAACACTGGATTCCACTGACTTTCACTGTATAGACAAAACTACAGACAATAAAGACAAAAAAAAATCCACAATATCTTATTTTGTGTTAAACAGAGAAAAGAAAATCGTACAGCTTGTGCAATAGTAATCGTGATAATCGAGAAATGAGATGTCTGACTGGAAAGAAAGTTAACATATGTCTTTTTGTTACTGCAAACATATAACATAGAATAGGATGGAAGCCAGGGGAAGGCAACAAGACAAGTCTGCATTTAGTTGAAGTCCTATTTGTAAAAGCGATCCATTTCTGAGTATTAACAGGAGCAACAACCTAATATGAAGTGTGCAAAGTTGCTGTGAAAGCAAAAAGTCCTTTGATGTTGTTGTCACAGTAATGTATCAGCCATAGGCTTTTAAACATCTATGACTTGCACACCTTAAAAGACACTTATGAACTAAAAGGAAGATTAAGCAATTTCATACATAGGCCTACTTTTTCTTCAAAGAGTCAGCTCATGCTACGGGTTTTGGAAATTATGAACACTGAGCCATTTAATCACCTTAATCTGCAATGGAGAGGGTGAGAGTATCTGACCCTGGTTATGGCATTGGGACAGGGCAAATGCCATTTATCAACTCAAACATCTGGTCACAAATGGCACTGTCATCAAAAAACAAGTGTAGCATATGTCATTGCAAAACCAAAAACTATTTAAAATCTTAACCATGTTCAAACCATTAAAGGATTAGTTCACTTTTTAAAAAACTTTTGCTGATAATTTACTCACCCCCATGTCATCCAAGATGTCCATGTCTTTCTTTCTTCAGTCGAAAAGAAATTAATGATTTTGATGAAAACATTCCAGGATTTTTCTCCATATAATGGACTTCAATAGTGGCCAAAACGGTTCAAGGTCCAAATGAGTTTTCAGTGCAGCTTCAAATGACTTCAAATGACAAATGACGATACCAGACGATGAATAAGGGTCTTATCTAGCGAAACGATGCGCCATTTCGAAAATAAATAAAACAGTTAAAGTTTTATTAGCACAAATGCTCGCCTTGTTCTGTCCTGAGATGTACGTTTGTGATTCTCCTGTTCGAACTCGTTCATTAAAATGAACAAATCTTTTTTCGAGTCATTTTATTCATTCAACGAACGAAATGACTCGAAAAAAGATTTGTTCATTTTGAACGAGTCTTTTTTCGAGTCATTTTGTTCATTCAACGAACGAAATGACTCGAAAAAAGATTTGTTCATTTTAATGAACGAGTTTGAACAGGAGAATCACAAACGTACATCTCAGGACAGAACAAGGCGAGCATTTGTGCTAATAATACTTTAACTGTTTTATTTATTTTCGAAATGGCGCATCGTTTCGCTAGATAAGACCCTTATTCATCGTCTGGTATCGTCATTTGTCATTTGAAGTCATTTGAAGCTGCACTGAAAACTCCTTGAACCTTGAACCATTTTGGCCACTATTGAAGTCCATTTTATGGAGAAAAATCCTGGAATGTTTTCATCGAAATCATTAATTTCTTTTCGACTGAAGAAAGAAAGACATGGACATCTTGGATGACATGGGGGTGAGTAAATTATCAGCAAAAGTTTTTTAAAAAGTGAACTAATCCTTTAACGAATGAAAAGGGAGGTGTAATGGGGGTGGATTTTTTTTATGGCACCCAATTAGTAATCCTAAAATATTTCTTGTTAATCTATGTAGTCTTAACTTTTAAAAATATGACTATAAATGCTTTTGAATTGCTTTATAACCTAATATAATTAGTTTAACACAAGTTATGACAGCAACATTTTTTTTTTAAATAAACGCTGTTCTTATGAAAAAAAGTATCATAAAAATGTTACGCAGCATAACAATTTTCAACATTGATAATAAGGACCCAGTTTAAAAAGCATAACTATTGTTACAGTTACGCCTGGCGTCCAAACTACTCCAAAGTTTCTGTACATCGAAAACGGAAACTTTTGGAAACGCCCTGTTTTAGTTCGAAAACTCCAGGGCTGCATTTCACTGTGGACGGTCCAAAATGGAAACTTTTGAAAAAGAATGCGTGGCTGTCCACATTCATGCCCTGATTGGGTCTTTTTGGATCATTGCGTATCAATTACATTTTAAAATATTAAAAACCAAGTCAGGGTAGATGTTTGAATATACGTAGGAGAATACAGAGAAAAGTAAAACTAACATTTGTGTAATTGCACATTTCACTCAAAATCGTATAGGGATATAGTGCCAATTTTCTAGTGTGACAACATACTTTGATTTCTCCTGTCAGATTGCAGTTATCTACTTGATCTGAACTTATAACTATGTAGATGATAAGCTACAACAGCATGAAGTAACATACATTTTGATCAGGCATTATACACAGCTAACCCCTGATGTCCAGGGGACTTGGTTTAAAGGGGAAAACAAAACTACTGTGGTCTGAGCATCCTACTGTATATTTAGTTAAACCAAACTGATGAGAAGTGATTGGAATCAACCCAAAATGTAAGTGACACCTGCAGTACAGTTCTGCAGCTCTGCTTGGTGCAGAGAGACAGATAATTACTACATAATTATATGCAACATGAGCCATTAAAATATCAGATAAAAACACAATTATGCGAGTGTATCATAATGAGAATACAATCAAATGGTGCAAGACGAGGGATGATTGGAGCACAGGCATGTCTTTCCCTCCATTTTGTGTCACATATGTTGTCCCACATTGTACCATCTGGCAGCCAGTATCATCACCACCACCCAGACAATTTCGTGAAGAGACACTTGCAGCTCTTATTTCTAGCACATAATTGCTTCACTAACAGAATGTAAACTCTTCGATCATTTCACACATCTGATACACAACATAGAGTGCAGACATTCACTTCGTTTTTAACACAAACCTAAGCTGCATGGAAAATTAAGTTAAGCTTGGGTAATACAAAAAAAAACTAAACTAAACTTAAGAATACTGCAGCGTCCGAAAAAGGAATGGCCAGTTAATTCAGCACTGTGTCTACTGAAGAGGTTTTAAATAGCCAATTTTAGCTCATAAGCAAGCTGTTAAACCCACAGCACAGTTCTGGGTGAAATTTTGGCAAGCCAAGCCAAGCCACACGGGACATTAGCTACTGTAGCAAGACACAGAAATTCAGCTTTTCTTTCAATTTCAGCACATGTAATCCGTGAAATCTGAAATAATTTGCAGTCTGAGTGAATGAATGCAATCGTAAGCTCACGGCTGCTTCCTGAGCATGAATATATTGTGCAAGAACACCACATTATTTTCATTCCTTTCTCAAACTTTAGAAATAAGGAATCAGATTATGGAATTTCACTTTTGACTCATAACCTTATAGTTACCGACATATACAGTATATATATATATATATATATATATATATATATATATATATATATATATATATATATATATATATATATATATATATATATATATATACACACTGTATTATGATTATATATACTAAAGTTTTGAAAAATATGCAGTCTTTTCTATTAATTTCTCAAATGATAAATGTGTCAAATAGTCCCATTCCTCTATAATAATTTATTAGCATTTTATTTTATATAAAAAAAAAAAAAAAATCTTATGGTTGTTATTATAGACAAATAACATTAATGCAAACCGTTATATAAAATAACCGTATTTTATAATACATTTTTATAATAATTATATGTAATAATACATAAATGTCAAAATTAAAGGCTGAGTAAATGAATGCAAGTGTAAGATCACGGTTGTTTGCTGAGAATGAGCACACACACACACACACACACACACACACACACACACACACACACACACACACACACACACACACACACGCACAATCAATCAAATCAATCAATATTCATCCTTTTCAAGATAGAATTTTTTTTTTAACATTCTGGCATGACAAAAAGAAAGGTGTTCAATAAATTCCAAAGAACATCTTTTTACTAATAGGAAAGTCTCCATTCTACAACATGGGTGTCATCCATGTGAAACTGGAGATGCCTAGGGGTTTTTCAGGGTCGGGGGGGGCTGGCCCTGAGGCACACAGCTGGGGTGGGAGTTTCATGACCAGGGGCCTGGTGAGGGGGGCTGGACGACCTCCTATCGCTCAGCAGGACGGCAGTCTGTTCAGCAAGCAGTGATATGAATTATTGAGTGTTGTCTGGGTCCAGGTGGAGAGGGGGAGCCGGGTGGGAATCGCTAACTCTGAGCATGATCTGTCTCGATGGGGAGCCGGTGGTCATGTGATGCCAATCCGGCAAAGACTGAAGTCTGAGAGATTAGAAACAGATCTCCCACATCATCATCAGCATCAAACACAGGCATTTTTCCTTACTTCACAATCAATAACCTCAAATGAACTTACAAGGGGAAAACAACCTTCTGACCTTCTCATCTATACCTAATCACCACCCTCCTGAAAAGACAACATGTTTAGAGCTTAAAAACAGCAGAACTGAACAACTGAACCTGTTGGGCAATGGACTCAATGTTAGAAACACCATACTGTGATAGCATGGGGCTGTTTGGTAGTCTAATTAACACCGTCAGTCATCTAGTTTGACATCCTGACATTGATGGTGATGTGCATGGCATATTGCATAACACCAGATGAATGTCGTTCAAAAATAAAACTGCCTCAAGAGTAGAGAGTGTCTAATGCGAGGACTCATTAATAAATAAAAACAGCCTGCCGTTTCCATCTTCCTCTGTGAAATGATCTAGAGAAGCTTTGGTACATCAGCACTGTCGGTCCCTGGAGGACAAGAACGCATTATCTGCGCTGGGCTCAAGTGCTGCTGAGTAAAAGTGGAGCTACACGCTTGAAGACAAGCACCGGATTCTCTGAAATATTTACATCTGTAAATGCACAGGAACCCAATAACCATTTCCACAACACTGTCTGAAAGGAGATGAACGCAATATTGTGATTATTCATTCCAAAATATGCACTTGGGGTGTCCAAATACACATCCAACAGATTAAAAAAAGTAATTTCGTTTTCATTACTGTTTATTTAATCTCCTATGATTCCAGGTAGGTCAGGTAGGTCAAAAGAACCAATTAGGAGAACACAAGAAACGTTCAGTTGTGAAATGATAGCCATGTACTGACAAGACAAATACTGCAGTGTATAGCCAGAAGAGAGGTAAACGCCACAGTCAGGGACAAACTCTTCAGATTTGTGAGACTGAAGCACAGTCCTCCTCAGCTGGAGTAAAAACCCCTCTAAACAGATGAGAGAGGGAGCGAGAGAGCTGTGAAAGAACCAGACAGTCCAGCACAGGGGCTGTCAAGTGTCTGTGAGCAATTCGTAGGGTAGGGATACGAGCTAGACTTTTGACTTTTAGACTATCTAAATCTGTTTTGGTGCTCAAGAAACCTTTTGTGCTGCTTAATATCTATGTGGATACCATGATAAACGTTTTTATTATTTTTTTACAGAACAAATTTTGAAATAAATATTTTTGTAACGTTATAAATATCCATCACTTTTGACCAAAAAATTATCAAATAAAATGAGGTAGAGAGAAAAAATAATTTGCTTCTAGGGTATCATTTGATTTGGGATTATGTTAATGGATTTTAAATGACAGACTTGAATTTGATATATAACACCCCTTTAATATTATTTTTTTTAAAAATCATGGCCAAAGAGGGAGGGTTGAAATACCATTTTCCCCATTTACTTCTATTAGACAGATCATTTTTGACAAAATTGGAATGTGTAAGCCAACATTTAACACCTGCACACTGTCCATTGTTTATTTAGATTAAAATGTATTATTATTATTTTTTACTAATTTTTAAGTTTTAGGATAAAAAGTTTTTTTTATTTTTTTTTATGAGATGGCTTTTTGTTGTTGTTGCTTTTTCCATCCCCTGTCTCCTAGAGCACAGTAACAGATGGACACACCATAGAACTGGAGCGACCAATCCTGCTCCTGGAGGGCCACCTACTGTACCTGTAGAGTTTATCTCCAACACCTGCCTGGAAGCTTCCAGTAACCATGAAGACCCTAATTAGCTGGTTTTGGTGTGTTTAATCAGGGCAAACTCTAAACTCTGCAGGAATATTGGACACACCTGCTAGAGACTGTACACCTTCCAAATAATGGGTCAGCAGCCTTCAGAAAAGGTTGTTTGGACAACACAGAAAAAAAGGGGTTTACTTGCTACAAGTGCCTCGAACAAAACTCAGAATAGCTTTCAACATTTGACTCCACGAACCTCACAAATGTGTAAAACTGTCAAATGTCAAACTCTCCAAACACCTCGTTCTTCCAGTGCTCATTGTGGATGCCTGGCATGTAGCAGCCACTGACTTGTCAGACCTGTTCAAAGTCTGTGTACCAGTTCCAAAAAAAATGCATAGAGACAAATAGAGATAAATCAGATTAAACCAGGCGATTTTTGTGCTCCTGCCTGAGGTCTGTGAACAGAGGTCCGTCGGAAGTTAGAATCAATTATTTTGCTTTCCTTTTCATCAAAAAATACCCCAAAATATGTCAGTATCACATTGATGAATTATGTATTCAAGAAAAATTATCTCAGCCTCAGTAGATGTTATGTACTTTTCAGAGGGCGTCTCTGATCATATTTAACCCATTTAAGCCCACCGGCAACTAGTTGCCGCAGTGTATAGTTGTCATTTTCCGTTTGTAAGTATTTTTCTAGATCTTATCCATGTTGTATGTCTCAATGCCATGCAAGGAAACAACAAAATAAAGGATTTAAAAAAAAAAAGGTATTCACTTTCTTCCTGTCACATGAGGCTGTCAACTTCCTAGCCCTACTTTTTTAGTAGGTTGGAGTTTATAAATAGCTTGTTTGTTGGGTGATAATAATCTGTTTTATTTATAATTCGTATTGCACGTTTTTGCAGAATAAGAATTGGTTTAATTATTGTTTTGTATTAACACAATATACCCCATTTCCCCATGATATTACAAGGCATTTGCCCACCGGCAACTATAGTTGCCGCTTGGACTTTTGACTAAGTATACAAAAAACTATAGATCTATTGTAAGATTTGTTTTGTTTGGAGGATTCTAGAGACCTGCAGGAAGCATGGCGGAGGCAAACCCTCCCAAAGAAAGCTCATTTTCAAATTACTAATAATTAGTATTTTTTTGTAGACATATCTACATAATCATGAAGGTCTCTAGAATCCTCCAAACAAAACAAATCTTACAATAGATCTATAGTTTTTTGTATACTTAGTCAAAAGTCCAAGCGGCAACTATAGTTGCCGGTGGGCAAATGCCTTGTAATATCATGGGGAAATGGGGTATATTGTGTTAATACAAAACAATAATTAAACCAATTCTTATTCTGCAAAAACGTGCAATACGAATTATAAATAAAACAGATTATTATCACCCAACAAACAAGCTATTTATAAACTCCAACCTACTAAAATTTAATGACTTAGTGGAATTTAAAATAGCCAAAATAATGTTTAATATAATAAATAATAAATTTCCAGACTGTGTCCAGAACCTGTTTCAGATGAAATCTACTCCTTACGAGCTCAGAGGAACACTCATGTTCAGTAAACCACAGACTAGAACCAATGTCAAACAGAGATGTCTGTCTGTTCAGGGGGTTAAACTGTGGAATAGTCTCGATGATGAACTAAAAACATGTAAATTCATAGGTAGCTTTAAGAGATTATTTAAAAAAAAAAGATTACATTATACAAAGCTGAATGAATTTAGTTTATTTTTCTTTTAGTCATTATTTATGCAAGACAACTTTGGTGTTGTGTGTCAAATAAAGATAATGTAAAAGGATCGGCGCAATAAGCTTAAGCTTCAGCCGACACCTTTTCGGTCAAGCAACTTTGTTTTTTGTTTTTTTTGTTGTTGTTGTTGTTTTTATTTTATTATTATGTTTATATTGTAATTCAATTTTTGTTTTCATGTTTGTTTGTAAATTGTTTCTCTTTTCTTTTTTTCCTTTTTCTGTTGAAGTTGACCGGAATAAAAACGAACTAAATTAATAGGTTAATAATTCAAGGTTATTGGACTTGTGTAGTGCATAAACATAACTTTACCCTTTAAATGACATCTCTACTGTTCATAAGTACTGTCTGTATGCACTGTTATTTTAGTTTTTTGCCATTTTGTCATATATATATAATTTTTTCTTCATTGTATTTATTTGTATTTATTTATTTTCATTTAACTTTTTGATACACAATGCCCTGTTATGGCTGCACTTTGTTCTGCACTCTACCACTTTAACCCTTGTGCGCTGTTCATTTGAGGTTTACAGTCTACAGAGTTTGTGGTCTCAGAGACCCCAGGCAACAAAATGTAATTTTGTAACATATTTTGTAACAAATTACATTTTTGATATATGCATATCTACATAATATGAAATCATAATTATAACAATAAACGTTACTTTTTGTAAAAGTTTAGCAGTTTTTGTACTGAAAAAAAGTTTTTCAATAATGTTACATTATGATTAGAATCAAACCTGATCAGGATGTTACAAAGAGAAAAGTGGGAGTCTTTAGAGTTTATCATTCATTTCAAACATCTGTTTTTCATATAATTCTAAAAATTGTGTGAAGTGTGCCACTTCATTTCTGTCTATGTGTGTTCTTTCTGATTTTGAGGATGAATTGTGTCCATTGACAAAAATCATTTGATTCTAATCATAATATAACAAATTTATTGTAAAACATTTTTTTCCAGTACAAAAAATGCCTAAACTTCGACAAAAAGTAACTTTTATTGTTATAATTGAGATTTCATAATAATATGTAGATATGAATACAACTGGAAAAACTTGTGAAAATATGTCTTTCATTTAGTCAAATAGCAAATAGCAAATAGTGGAGCTCTGCAGCCATCTACTGGTTAAAGTGATAATTTGTTACGTTTTAAATGGCATTTTCCAAAAGATGGGCAAAAATCTTACACTAAACCATGTCAAATTATCCATGTTATCCCATTAAATGAAAGTTAGAAATGTGGGTCAAAAAGACCCCAAACAGCGCACAAGATTTAAGACAAATGGATTTGTTGTTTGTTGTGTTTTCATATTCAAGATATTTATAAGCTAGATTCTGCTTTTTTTTTGGTTCGCATCAACCGTTCTTCGACTTTTATTCACAATAAATTTGTTTATGAATAAAGATTGATCTGTTGAAAGCAGTTATTTTGAGATAGATGCTAAATGTTCTCCTCCGATTCATATTTAACATTGAGGGGGTGCATACAACATATTTGCATAATTTGGGGCGGACTGGCCATCTCTGTGATCTGGAGAATCACAGAACGGCCGGTCCCACCACCCGCCACACACGCAGTCAGACATCCCAAGTTTCCCAGAACTTCCGGGAGTCTCCCGCATATTGATAGCGGCTCCCAGAGTCCCACAAATTAGTTAAAATCTCCCGAATCTAGAGCGAGCAAGAGCGGGCATGCGTAGCGCGCGCACGGCAGAGAGAGGGAGCAAGCGGAGACCTGCGTGTTAGTGCTAGTGTGCGTGTGTGCCTCACGAAGCACATGTAAGGATCCAACCAATCAAGTGTCAGTGCGGACGGGCTTTTATCTCTACTACTCCCGAACCGAATTAATCAGAAAATACTTTGCAAGGGATGATGTTAGGAAGTGATATTCAGAGTGCTACATTTTTAATGATTACAGTAGTTAAAACAGCTAAACTTCAACATTTTAGCTGTAAAATTCCACATGCAGTAGCTAAAATTAAGAAATATGTTGTGCTTTTACTTTTAAAAATGTTGGTAACGTTACAGTTGATGCTTACAAACTTTGAAGATTTTGAAAACAGAAGTTACATTTGTAATAGTGTATTTTCATTTAGATGTGGTATTATTTGTGCAGTAGCTAAGATTAATTACTGCATAAATTAATTAAGATTATTAAGTAATACATTCATTTTAAGACAGCATGGAATAGATTGTATAATATGCTGTTAGCTATAATTTGGATGATATAGTATCATGAGCCACAATTAAAGTTGTGACACTCATGCCAGGTGGTAGGCGTTATTGTTGTTGTCGAGTTTCCGCACGCCGATTGCTTTGGGCCGGGCCTAGTCAAAGTCCAGGGCTGTTTTTCTGTCCCAGTCCGTCCCTGGTTGCCGCACATTCAAATACGATTTTCAAGAAGAAAAAAAAAAAACCTGGGGAAAATAAATGCAGAACATGTTCACATAGGACCTTATTAAAACGACTATATGCATGAAACCATTCAGAAAAATTTGGGCACAAATGGGTTAAGAAGCATATTTCTTAACCGATCAAACTAACCAGGTGTTTATTCCCGTAAAACAAGCCTAAACTGGTGTCTTTGTCTAATCACAACTGCGCTGAGAGGTTCTGAAGATGTTGTTTTGCTGCTGAGCACGTGCTATCTTTTGCATTTCCATCTCCCCATGTCACAGCCGAGTGGTCCTGTCGGACAGGCGGCCCGAACTCATTGCCTGCAGCCCTGTGTGTGCTGACCTCCCTCTAACCTGCTGCCATTTCTGCTTCACTGCCTCCATTAGGATAACTTTAAGTACATCAGTCAGAGGCAATTACTGCTCCCCACATGCTTTCTTTCACACACTCTTCCCAGTTTCTCCTCTATATTTCTCTTAGATGTTGTTATTGTTTTATTTTTTTTAATTCCAGATAAAGCAGTTGTTGTAGATAAGACTTCCTTTTTAGTACTGTAAATGAAAAACCAAAGTAAATCAAAATGGGTGTAGCTCGATTCATAAACAAATGACTCATGGGCAAGTTATTTTTAAACATAAACGTTATCTTAAATGTGCAGCAACCCTGTGTAAGGTTTTTAAGACCATTTTGAGACCTGAAGATATAAAAAAGTTAAGGATGTACAACATTGACAAAAAAAAAGTGTTGATAATATTTTTTTTATAGAGTGTGTTTTTATGCTGGTATCATGGCTGGTTTAGGCCTGTTGTGGACAGCTGACTCACAGAGACATTCATATTATTCATAATCTATGTGGCAGTCAGTTCACAGCAGCAGAAATTAACATTTAATATTTGCCACATTATATTGATTTCCAGCGGCATTTTTACATATATATAAGAGCCTTTTTTTTCTAAACATATTAGATGCATCACCTTTTATGTCAAATTCTACCATTCAAATTAAATCATTATCAACAAAATCCATCTTTGTAGTGCAGATGAGACACAAAAGTGGCATCAGAAGTGGGATTAATATATTTACACTCCATTACAATTAGCCTACAAATAATGCTATGTGATTGTTTTTTTTTTTTAATTCAGCATTTAAATATGAAATGATTTCTAATTTTAACTTTTAATTAAAATATACTTTAAATATGAAACTAAAACCACCAGTAGGTGGCAGCAAGTCACTGGCTGCGTCCGAAATCGCATACTCTCTTGAGTCGGTACTTATTTTGAATAAGTAATTACTTCACGACCGCTAAAAATAATGTTCTTATATATGAATGTGTGTAACATGAATAATGTAATCAGGGCTTACCACATTCACCATGTTGTCATTACCAGCGTCAGTTATGTCGCTTCATTGCCATTCATAAATCCTCTCCCGTGGCCTCATGGGATAGTAAAGTGTCCATCGTATGCACACTTCAGAATCTTGCCGGAAGAAGTATGTCATCTATTTTTGCTTACTTTTTTATGAGTACTGTGAATTCGGACATAGGCCCTACTTCTTTTGTCACATAGGCTACTGTTTTTTGCCTAATATGTAGTAGGGAGTATGCAATTCCGGATGTAGCCACTGTCTTAATGAGTGAGTCATTCATTCACCGACGTGTTCAAATTTTGAAGTTATTCAGTAACAAATCAGTGCTGTTTGTTGCCCGGAGACTTCGTTCTGCTGTGGTTAAGGAAAAACAAACAATATTGACAATATTGTATCTAAAATGAAACTCATGATGTTAACTTATTGTTTATTTAACTGTAGTATAAAATAAATAGGCCTATCACATTTGCAATCATGCCAAAATTTGGGAAAAACAGCACTCTTTCTCATGTGGTATATTGTAATATTGTAATTATTATTATTATTATTATTATTATAAATATAAGACAAAAACTCATCGGCACAAATATGCCCGTGTATCTTGAATTTTTGGGGCCATAACTGCATACATCACGCAGTGAAAGCGTAAGTGACAAGCAAACTCGATGTCAGCTAGCACATCGGAAACAATAATTACAATATCATTATATGATTCATATCGCACAAAGGATAAAATTACAATTTAACTGACATATCATGTTCTTCTCTCTTACTTTCGCATGCAGGAGTATGTAATACACTGTTGTAAATGCTGCAAATTGTCATGTGAACAAGCAAATCCACAAAAATAATTGAAAGAAAAAAAATCATATAACGGAAAATAGTTTAAAGGGGTCATCGGATGCCCATTTTCTACAAGTTGGTATGATTCTTTAGGGTCTCCATTTAAAGTTTGTAACATTCATGGGTTAAAATTCCTCAATGGTTGCGTAAAAACACCCTTTTTACCTTCACAGCATTCACAGCGACCCGTTTCGGTGCATGTCTCTTTAAATGATAATGAGTAACTGCTCACCCCACCCTCTCTTCCATGGGGGGTGTTAAGACACAAAGTGCTGCCACGGCAACCTGCCTTGGTGGACAGTATACAAACGGCTGAGGGCGGAAATATGTTAATACAGGACAACAACAAAAAATGTTTTATAGCTTCAGTTTATCAAAACTTGTGTGTGTTTAGGTTTCATAAAAAAAAGCAACAGTTTGACTAAAAAGCAGAGAAATTCACATTTTTGTAAAGACTACACTCAGATCGTATTGATCCGATGATCAAAACATAGATGGGGTAGATCGAGTCCATCAACACACCCAAAGCTTGCACTGTCGTTAACCCTTCCTGGGTCGACATTTCATTGGGTAACATTTGATTCATATGCTGTTTAATGTTGATTATCGCGTTATTTTACTCATAGATCTGCTTACATATGCTTTCCGCACACCCTGCTCGCTCAGACATGACACCAGCCTCAGCAGTAAATCTCTACCTGTCCACTACCGCCAGACAAAATAATTGTCCTGGGACTGAAATCATCAGTCCTTCTAAAGTCTTTCAGATTCAATCAAGCTCTCATTGTGGAAACTTGCACAAAATAATATTTTGTTTTAAAATAATTCATGCCATTGTATTATTGTAACATGCTGAGAAAAGCAGGTGAAGGAAAGGTTTAAGTGCAGGATTTGTAATAAAGTAACACATAAACAGATAAAACAGAACTCAAGGAACAAAGGAAGAAAACCAAAAGGACCACAGAAACAAAAGCAACCAATACTTGTACAACAACTGACAAAGTAACAAGTGAAACACAAGGGCTATACACTCACCTAAAGGATTATTAGGAACACCATACTAATACTGTTTTTGACCCCCTTTCACCTTCAGAACTGCCTAAATTATACGTGGCATTGATTCAACAAGGTGCTGAAAGCATTCTTTAGAAATGTTTGCCCATATTGATAGGATAGCATCTTGCAGTTGATGGAGATTTGTGGGATGCACATCCAGGGCACGAAGCTCCCGTTCCACCACATCCCAAAGATGCTCTATTGGGTTGAGATCTGGTGACTGTGGTGGCCATTTTAGTACAGTGAACTCATCGTCATGTTCAAGAAACCAATTTGAAATGATTCAAACTTTGTGACATGGTGCATTATCCTGCTGGAAGTAGCCATCAGAGGATGGGTACATGGTGGCCATAAAGGGATAGACATGGTCAAGAACAATGCTCAGGTAGGCCGTGGCATTTAAACGATGCCCAATTGGCACGATTGGGCCTAAAGTGTGCCAAGAAAACATCCCCAACACCATTACACCACCACCACCAGCCTGCACAGTGGTAACAAGGCATGATGGATCCATGTTCTCATTCTGTTTACGCCAAATTCTGACTCTACCATCTGAATGTCTCAACAGAAATCGAGACTCATCAGACCAGGCATTTTTCCAGTCTTCAACTGTAAAATGTTGGTGAGCTCTTGCAAATTGTAGCCTCCTTTTCCTATTTGTAGTGGAGATGAGTGTTTGTTCTGTGGTTGTGGTTGATGAGTGGTCTTCTGCTGTTGTAGCCCATCCGTCTCAAGGTTGTGCGTGTTGTGGCTTCACATGCTTTGCTGCATACCTCGGTTGTAACGAGTGGTCAAAGTTGCTCTTCTATCAGCTTGAATCAGTCGGCCCGTTCTCCTCTGACCTCTAGCATCAACAAGGCATTTTCGCCCACAGGACTGCCGCATACTGGATGTTTTTTCCCTTTTCACACCATTCTTTGTAAACCCTAGAAATGGTTGTGCGTGAAAATCTAAGTAACTGAGCAGATTGTTAAATACTCAGACTGGCCCGTCTGGCACCAACAACCATGCCACGCTCAAAATTGCTTAAATGCCTTTCTTTTCCATTCTGACATTCAGTTTGGAGTTCAGGAGATTGTCTTGACCAGGACCACACCCCTAAATGCTTTGAAGCAACTGCCATGTGATTGGTTGAATAGATAACTGCATTAATGAGAAATTGAACAGGTGTTCCTAATAATCCTTTAGGTGAGTGTACTGTAAATACACAGGGGCAAATAAGCTTAACTAGGAAATGAGGAAACAAGATACAACTGGAGAGACGAATCAACATAAAAACTACATACTGTAAGACTACAAAACTTGGCACAAGACAGGAAATGACAAAAGTACATGACAGGGGGAGCACAAGACAGGAATCATGACAATTATAGCTTTTTTTATACCTTTTTTCCTGAGATTTACCAATTCTGTTTTAACTTTTGCAATCCTGCTGCATCGAATTCCATTTTCAATAAAATCAAGCTTACAAAACCGCTATAAGATTTAACAATAACTGTAATTGTTAACTTTCATTTTTATTGCAAGGTTTGTGCCTTGTACTATAATGTTGGCAACAATATTACGTCTTAGCATTATAAAAGGTAGGCCTATTAAACGATTCACTATGTGGCCATACGGAAAAAAATCCAAAAGGGTGGAAACCGACAATGAGGAAGTAAAGAGAAAATGATATAAGGGAGCGAAGAAAATGAAAATGTGCAGGTTATCTTTGGGACACATGTACCTGAAGGCCAGTCGCTCCTATTTGTTGCTGGATTCTCAGTGGGCTGATCGGGTGCGACCGCAAAAAAGTGAAGGAGGAATTGAGCTCTGCACAGTTCGCCTGCCTGGTGCAACATAACTCCAGCCTGGTTCGCCTGCCACAGGAATTAGCACTGATGTCCATCATCTTTTTAACTCCACGCCAATTCTCCAAATTCTTTCTAGGCCTTGCATTTCCAATGGTGTGGCTACAACGCAGCCTGCTTCACGCAGTCAACACGCACGCACGCACGCACGCACGCACGCACACACACCAAGCTTGGCTTGTTGTGGGGTTTTTTTCTATTCCCCCTGGCTATTTACCGAGAAACGGGGCCGGCTCTAGACATTTGGAGGCCCTAGGCAAAATGTATGTTTGAGGCCCTACACTCTTTTTGCCCTGTAGTTGCTCTTCCACAAAATCACTCTCTGGATCTTCACTCTCTTTGTTCTTCTGACTCACCGCTGTTTTTCGGAAATGTCATCAGTGATCCTATACAACAGGTAATGTTTAAAACAAATAATGTCACTAGATAGGCTATATTTGTTTTTCTACACTGTAAAAAAAAAATTGTTTTGTTTTCATAAAAAAAACCTCATTGCTTAATGTTAATTTAATTACCTTTTTTATCAGTCAGGAATTAGTTTGAAGTAATTTTTTCAGTAATTTATTTATAGTAACACACTAACCCACTATTTGGGATAATGCACAGTTTTGTTTTTGATGAACTATATAGTCTTCTTATTATGTATGAAAATACCTAAATAAACACAAATCAGGAAGTGATAGAAATAAACAACTAAATAAAAAGTCTAGTTAATTTCTTCAACTAATCGTGTGCTTATTCATATGCTTAAAATTGCATACTTATTTTCAATAAATTTTGCAACAGTATGGAAAACGAAAAAAAAAAAAGATATATTATGATGGAGCAGTAAATGTAGGCTAAACATCTGAGTTTTAGAAGATATACAGACAGTTGAGGTAACAATAGTTTAGGTACTGTTTTGAAGCATAATAAACAATGCTCTAGTATAGTGCGTTTGCTCTTTGACAGACAAACTTTACTTTTTCTTTAGTATTTTGCCAGTCAGCTCCTGACAAGGGCTGGAAATCGATTCAAAAATAATTAATTCCTGGATTCAGAGGCGTTAGGAATCAAGATTCGATTCCACAGTTTGTAATCTATTCCATCGAGGAGAATTGACTACTTTGTAAGACTCAGATCAACAGTTAATCATGAATTTGCCTCTATCTCTCCAGCAGTGACTGGACGTCCGATTCATATCCGCGAACAGATTCTTTCGGACGGTTCGTTTAGAAAGTACTTCTATTTTGTATAACAAAATTCTGCATTGTATGCTCGGATTCAAAGTGTCAGAAGTGAATTCAGTCCATCAACGGTGCTCGCACTCTTTTGAACTCAGAATAATCAAATGATCTATCCCAAAATGACGCTGATCTCAGGCTCAGTTTATTTCTACAATACATTATAATCACTCCACAATAGATGACACCTCCATCACGAGCTGCACTGTCTTTGCGTGCCTGCTTAGCCTTACACTTAGCAGCCCCTTAAGGATGTGTTCGTTTCGGCGCCGTCAGATGAATTTGCAGAAATGTTGGATTTTATTCATCATCATATGCAATTTCTTCATTCATACATTCAGAGGGTGGGAGTGACTCACATTTAAACGGTGATATTAATTGATTTAACTACAGGGGAATGAAGGCCCTGCATGCCTCCAAGCCCGAGGCCCTAGGCAACTGCCTGCTCCGCCCTATAGGTAGCGCCGGCCCTGCCGGGAAATTCATATTTTTTATTATTACTGGACAAGATTTGTCTGGCGCCCGAACAATTTAATTAAATTTACCTTTACTTTACTTTAAATTTAATTTGGGGCAGCCACCGTTACAACAATGGATAGCACACAAGGAGGCATATTAGAACTGTAACATAGAGACACACAGAATGCCCATCGAGAATGCTCCTTGTGAATGTTTAAGAAGGGGTTCAGGAACTCTGCTGGAGCAGGTCAAAATCTACAAGTCCACATTTTAATAGCCATTAAAAGGAAGTCAACATTAGTCCAAATCTCTTGCAGGCTCATCAACTTGCAGTTACTTCACTCGTTCACATACACAAGACACATGCAGTGTAGTTCAAATACAGTGAAAAGTCATCAATATGTATCCATTATTGATCAAACAAGCTTTTCATGTCTTGAATTTAACCACAAATTAAACATTAGCTATATCATGTGAAGGACGCTGTAGGAGCTTTTGAAATATGAAGTGCCTCCTGATCCAAAGGTGACTCACTGATGAACATTGGTCATGTCAGTCCCACTCCCCTAAAGTGGAAAAGGAGTTACGGGTTGAAGAAAAGTGAGTGCTGCCTCTCGTCTCCTCAATGAAAGCAAACATCACTGCCATGAAAGGCAGCCCGCTTTGATCAAGTCTTCAAAAAGACTGTCATCAAAATCTATCAAGATGGAAATTAACGAGGGAATTTACGGCTCTAGAAATACCCGCAAGAAGAAGAAAAAACTGGAACGCTATATGCTCGTTTCTGATATGACAGCAGTAGAAAAGGGGCATGTGGATAATACAGAAAGTGCTGGGATAAGTAGCCACAGGGTAATTTATCAGTTGGAGACTGAATAATAATTGCATCTGATGATTATACACTAAAATACGTCATCATCATTCAGGTTTTGGTGACGAGTCGCTGCTGTATTCCCAAACCAAGAGCTCTGCCCAAATTGCTTTCAGAGGCCTTACAGAGAATGAGATTACAATAAATGATACAGGCAGGGGACAAATTCAGACCTTTCTGTCTGAGTGGAGGCAAAAGCCTAGTCTAAATAGTGCAGGTTTAAGTGAAATCTAATAGAAAGTGCAGGATGAGAGATGGTCTCTTTAAATAAGCACTGGCATCAATAAGTGACACCCTCCCAGAGCCAGTGTGTGTTCTAAGGGAGACAAATTTGCATATGTGTCTGTGGCCCTTGATGAAATATGAAAACTGTGTCACCCAAGGCACCATCATCAGCATGCTTCAGAATGAACGAGCGAGAGGAAAAAGAGAATCTGTGTGTGTGTGTGTGTGTGTGTGTGTGTGTGTGTGTGTGTGTGTGTGTGTGTGTGTGTGTGTGTGTGTGTGTGTGTGTGTGTGTGTGTGTGTGTGTGTGTGTGTGTGTGTGTGTTGTTCGTGTTCCTCTGGAGGACTGGAGAATGTATCTAAGCTGGAGAGATCTCTTTGCACAATTTAATGATCATGGGAATACATAATGGAAATTCTGAGGTCTGTGAATGGAAAAGGTATCTTTTAATCATCCCATCCAGAGTATTTTCTTCTCCTTTTTCAAATATTTCCTATGTATGTAGTGGGATATTAAATGTTCATTAGTTCCCTTAGGCATCGTAATGCCTATCCATTTGTTGTACTGTCAGACTCCTAGGACATTTGGTAAATGGGATACGATCAGAGAACAATTAATGATTAAAAACAAATGATAGCCCATAGCTAGACCATGTGAATCACCCAATCAGGCCCATGTGTGAATCCTGACGAGATCCCCGAGTTTCACAAACGGACAACTCCCTAAAATGGACATAAAAATGCAAACATCTAGTCAGTTCCCACTTGTATCTTTTTCTCTAAATAAATTATCTTCATAATCTGTACTTGACACTTTATTTAATATTACCCTCATCTACATACTTCATTACTCTGGAAAAATGTGTTTATTATCCTGTAATAAACTCCCCAATGGTTTCATATTTAGAAGTGGCTGACATACAGTAATACACTTTTGTAAGTAAAGAAAGCAGATACCTCATAAAAACACCACTGTATATTTGCATACCTGATAGTGTGATAAAACGAATCGGTTACCTAACGTAACCTCGGTTCTCTCTAGATGAGGGAACGAGTATTGCGTAAGCTAGCTTACGCTACGGGAAAGATTCCATCTTTCTGAGAAATTGAAGCCAAAAATTATCCTATAATTTTGTATCCATTGTCAACGCAGTTCAGCTGCAGCAGACCATGAGAAGGCTAGCTAGCCGCTCATTGGTTCGCTCACGGAGAACTGCTTAAGCCTATGAGGGAGCGCGGATGAACCCGCGACCAATGAGAGCCTGACTCGCTCTCCCTACGTCACCGCCCCCGAAGCGGGCGTGGACGAGGCTATAAATACCCCGAATAGGCTGAATAAATCTGGTTTTTTTCAATTCTGAAGCGAACATCGCCAGTAGCACAAGCACGGCCAGGAACGCAATACTCGTTCCCTCATCTAGAGAGAACCGAGGTTACGTTAGGTAACCGATTCGTTCTCTTACGAGAGGTTCTCTCGTATTGCGTAAGCTAGCTTACGCTACGGGAACCCATTGTCAACGCCGTGCGTGCTAAGCATCCACTATTAGTCCCGCGGGGCATCCCGGGGAACACCGAAAGTGGGAATGAATATATGTATCAGTGACAAACGGCCAGCGGAGCGGGCCGATGATTGTGTAGTACATAAGCACATAAAAGAGAGGGACAGAACGAACTCGGTCTGTGTGAATTAACCCCCTATAGTGCAGCTCAACCAGAAGAGCTGAAACATACTAGACTGCTAGTAGTTTAGCCTGCAAAGCGGGTACTTCCAGATTGTAAAATCTGACAAAGGTGGAGGGGGAAGCCCATCCCGCTGCCACGCAAATGTCATGAATGGAAATCCCACTGGACCATGCCCACGATGAGGCCATGCCTCTAGTGGAATGAGCCCTGATGCCCAAAGGGCATGGCAGGTCCTTCGATGCGTATGCTGCTGCAATGGCATCAACAATCCATCTGGATAGGGACTGTTTCGAGGCGGCCAACCCTCTGGTGCGCCCGCCGAACGAAACAAAAAGCTGCTCGGATCGTCTGACCGGAGCTGTGCGAGTGACATATAATCTCAGAGCCCTGACCGGGCATAGGAGATTAGAATCCGATTCGCTATCGGAAGCAGGCAGCGCCGATAGGGATATAACTTGTGCCCTGAACGGGGTGCCAATCGCCTTGGGGACATAGCCATGCCTAGGTTTAAGAACGACTAATGAGTCATTAGGTCCAAACTCAAGACAGGACGCGCTGGTGGACAGCGCGTGTAGGTCTCCCACCCGTTTTACTGACGCGAGCGCGAGTAGAAAAACGGTCTTTAGCGACAGGTACTTTAGGTCCACGGTGTTTAACGGTTCGAATGGGGGAGCTTTCATAGCATCAAGAACTATGGAAAGGTCCCAAATTGGCACCGAAGGGGGGCGCGGGGGATTCATCCTTCTAGCTCCCCTGAGGAAGCGGACTACCAGCCCGTCTTTGCCCAGTGACTGGCCGCGTCGGGGTTCAGCAAACGCCGCGACGGCTGCCACATAAACCTTGAGAGTGGACGGGGATCTGCCCTTGTCCAGCATCTCTTGGAGAAAATTTAGTAAGGAGGGAACCTCGCATAACCGCGGGTCCAGACCCCTCTCTGTGCACCACTTCGAGAACACAGACCATTTTGACGCATAGAGCCTTCTGGTAGAAGCCGCTCTAGCCTGTATGATCGTGTTAATCACTCCCTCTGGCAAAGCAACGGGTAGTCGTTGATCACCCACGCGTGAAGCGCCCAGCGCTCTGGGTGGGGATGCCAGATCGAGCCGCGAGCTTGAGAGAGGAGATCTGCTCTGACTGGAATGGGCCACGGCGCTGTCTGAGACAGCTGCGTGAGCTCCGGAAACCAAGTCTGACCCTCCCAGTGCGGGGCTATGAGGAGCACCGAGTGGTGCGCTTCTCTGATTCTCTGAAGCACCTGTGGTAACAGAGAGACCGGAGGGAAGGCATAAAGCGGGCGGCTGGGCCAGGTCTGGGCTAGCGCGTCCTCGCTCCTTGAGAAAAATATTGGGCAGTGGGTGTTCTCCGCCGAGGCAAAGAGGTCCACCTCTGCTCTGCCGAATAGACGCCACAGTTTCTGGACTGTAAGAGGGTGCAGGGACCATTCCCCGGGGGGAATGGGGTTCCTGGACAGGCTGTCTGGACCGTCGTTCAGCTGTCCCGGCACGTGCGACGCTCTGAGCGAGAGCAGGTGACACTGAGACCAAACTAGAATGCGCTCTGTCAGCCGGAAAAGATTCCTGGATCTGACTCCGCCCTGACGGTTTAGATAGGAGACCACGGACATATTGTCCGAACGGATCAGCACATGATGGCCCTGAATGCGCGGGAGAAACCGCCTGAGCGCGTTCTCGACCGCCAACATCTCCAAACAGTTTATGTGTAGGAGGCTCTCTTGAGCTGACCAAAGGCCGAAGGCCGGTGAGCCCTCGCAGACCGCCCCCCACCCCGTGTTGGAGGCGTCTGTCGAGATGACTATTCGGCATGAAACAGTCCCCATAGAGACGCCGCGCTGAAACCATTCTGCCACTAACCATGGCTGCAGAGCTGTAATACAGGTCTGCGTTACCCTTATCAGCTGGTGGCCCGAGGTCCACGCTCGGTGAGACACACGGCTCTTCAACCAGAGCTGAAGCGGGCGCATGCGCAGTAACCCCAGCTGGAGCACCGCAGAGGCTGAGGCCATACAACCCAACGCTCTCTGAAAAGTTTTCAAAGGCGTGAGTCTGTTCATCTGAAAAGATGCGGCGAGGCGCTGCACACGGTGCGCGCGCTGCGTCGATAGACGCGCCGTCATCGTGACCGAGTCCAGCTCTATACCCAAGAAGGAGATAGTCTGACTGGGTTGTAGTACGCTCTTTGTCCAGTTGACAGAGAGGCCCAAAGCTTTCAGATGGTCGAGGAGAACTGTACGATGAGACAGTAACTCCTCCTGAGACTGTGCCAGAATCAGCCAATCGTCCAAGTAGTTCAGAATTCGCAGCCCCTGACTCCGCAGGGGGGCGAGCGCCGTATCCATGCACTTCGTGAACGTACGGGGTGCCAAGGATAGGCCGAACGGGAGGACGGTGTATTGATAAACCTGGCCTTCGAAGGCGAAACGTAAGAATGGCCTGTGAAGGGGATTTATCTGGATCTGGAAGTATGCATCCTTCAGATCTAGTGATATGAGCCAGTCCCCCTGGCGCACATGCGCGAGGAGTTTTCTGATAGTGAGCATTTTGAACGGTCTCTTTATGAGAGCTTTGTTCAAAAATCTGAGGTCTAATATTGGTCTGAGACCGCCGTCTTTCTTGGGAACAAGAAAATAACGGCCGTAGAACCCCGACTCGCTCATAGCCAGAGGCACTCTCTCTATAGCCTTCTTGCACAACAGACTTGCTATCTCTGAACGGAGCAGTGACACTGCTTCTGGGTTCACCGTAGTTTCTAGCCGCGCTCGGAAGCGAGGGGGGCGGCGACGAAACTGTAAGCGATAGCCTAGCTTTATTGTGTTTAACACCCACTGGGAGATTCCCGGAATAGCTTTCCACGCCTTGAAGCGTGACGCTAGGGGGTGAATGGCTACATGGTCCCCATTGTCGCACTTCGCGGGCTGCGTGAGCGCGCTGATAGTGCTTATAACAGCGGGACTTACACTTGGAGAGGAGCTTAAGGGCCCTGTAACAGAGTGAGCAGAGGTGGGACGCGCACACGGGCTCGTGGGCGCGCTTATGTACTCTGGGACTCGAACGGGCTTGGCCCGTTTTATGAGAGTGGACTCTGTGTGAGACAGGGGAACTGGAGTGCTTTTGTGTATGAGTGAACACAGTGTTGCGGGCACATTTCGTACACAAGAGGCTTTTATGCTCTTTTTGAGATTTCTCTGGGTCGCCGTGAAAACGGCGTTTGTGCTCATGCAAGCGGGAAGTGAGACCGGCTTGGTTATGGCAGAAAACACTGCTGTAGTAACCGCCTGGGCGGGGACTAACAGAGGGCAGAGCTTTGACGGCGGTCCGGCCGCAGCGGGAGAGCGCCGTCTTTTTCTTCTCAGCTGTGCTAGGCAGACTTTGGTTGCTCGGGTTTCAACGTGATTCTAGGCCGAGGCCCCCGAGGAGGCGGCGGTCTGTGGCGGCTGTCGGAGCGGGAACGCGGGCGGCCGCCCTGGCGTCGTTGAGCAGTCTGGTTGTGCTGAGCTGTGCGCTGGGGTGGGGCTCGTGCAGGAGGCCGATCACGTGGGCGGCCTGCAGAGGAGCTAGCGCGACGAGGCAGGAAGAGGTCCATGGCCTGCGAGGCTTTCTGTACTTCGGAGAAGCGGTCGACGATACCCGTGACAGCGGATCCGAAGAGGCCGGCTGGAGAGAGCGGGGCGTTGAGAAAGGCGGCGCGCTCGGAATCTCCCATGTCGGCGAGAGTGAGCCATAGGTGTCTCTCAGACACGCAGATGGCGGCCATGCATTTCCCCAAGGCTAGAGCAGCAGACTTTGTAGCGCGAAGGGCAAGGTCCGTGGCGCTTCTCAAATCCGCGACTGACGGGGGGTTCTTCCCGCCCTCATCCCACTCACGCAGCAAATCGCCCTGCAGGATTTGCAGCACAGACATCGAGTGAAGCGCAGACGCTGCCTGGCCGGCGGCTGAGTATGCACGGCCGTGAAAACTTGAAGTCGCTCTGCAGGCTTTCGAGGGAAGCACAGGTGATGAGCGCCATCTAGCAGAGGGCGGGCATAAGTGTGCGGCGACCAAGTGTTCAACCGGCGGGATGGTGAGGTAGCCCTTCTCTGCGGCTCCGTCCACAACGCGGAGCGGGGTGGAAGAATCAGAGCTAGACCTGGCAGAGAGCGGGGCATTCCAAGACTTTGAGAGCTCAGCGTGCAGCTCGGGCAGGAAGGGCGCAGCCCGTTTGGCAGCGGGAGTCGAGCGCTGGCGGAAATAGCTGCCGTCCATGCGGTTGATGGTCTGCTCGGGGGGAGGGGACCACTCGAGACCGAGGCGCTCGACGGCCTGCGTGAGGAGGCGCATTAGTTCCTCTTCAATGCCCGCGCGAGTCCTGGAGGATTCGCGGTATGACGAGACCTGAGAACCGGACCAATCCTCACTGTCGGAAGCGAGAAGCGAACATGAGTCCTTGATGTCCGCGGCGTCATCGGAGACAACAGAGCGGCCACTCGGCGGCAACTGTTCGTCCGGAAGCGGCGGAGAAGGAGAGCGGGAGGCTACAGGCTCCGGCGGGATGAACGCTTCTTGCTGGGGCTCCGGCGGCCTCTGGGCGCGGCGTTTCTTCTTCCGCGGCGCAGACAGAGGTGGCTTGGGAGCGCTTTTAGCAGCCAACAGTCGAGCCCGCAGGGTCAACATAGGCATAGAATCACAGAAGTCGCAGCCGCCGTCGGCGAGGGCGACTTCAGCGTGCTCCGGTCCGAGGCAAACGGCGCAGATGACATGGCGGTCTCCAGCCTCGAGAGGAGCGCGGCAAGAGCCGCAGGAATTTCGAGACATCTTTAAAAAGACGCTCGCTCTTTTAGATACAATAGGATTTTTTTATAAAGCTCTGAGTAAAAGGATACGCTCCGTCGGATGGCGCTAGCTCACAGGACGGCTGAAGGTGGCGAAGACGGCCGGCTTCCTCAGTCTCCCAAACGCTCGCTAGAAGGTGCCTTTTCAAACGACGGCGGCTTCTCTCTCAGGATCAGCAGATGCAGGTGCGTCGCTGAAGGATGAAAAAATCAGATTTATTCAGCCTATTCGGGGTATTTATAGCCTCGTCCACGCCCGCTTCGGGGGCGGTGACGTAGGGAGAGCGAGTCAGGCTCTCATTGGTCGCGGGTTCATCTGCGCTCCCTCATAGGCTTAAGCAGTTCTCCGTGAGCGAACCAATGAGCGGCTAGCTAGCCTTCTCATGGTCTGCTGCAGCTGAACTGCGTTGACAATGGATACAAAATTATAGGATAATTTTTGGCTTCAATTTCTCAGAAAGATGGAATCTTTCCCGTAGCGTAAGCTAGCTTACGCAATACGAGAGAACCTCTCGTAAGAGAACAAGTCAGCTCAACACTAAACATACAGTGAAAAAACATTACAAAACACAGTGGGAGACATGAACACTTTATCCACAGATCAGTGAATAGGAAAGCGACCTTGCTAAATGAAACTACTCCTCACTGTGTGAAGCATAACAAGTAATGTGCAGAGAGCAGGTGAGGAGGAGGTACTCTGACACACAATTTTTGAACTGTAAATATCATGTGACTAGTCACTCTAGAGCTGCAGAAAAATGACATCATAACAATGCTGATTGGCTGATGAAATCAAAATGCTCACAGTGCCAATCCCTTCACTACTATCCTGAGAATATCCTGAGATCGTCACAGGTTACTATTGTAACCATAGTTCCCTGAGAACAGGGAACAAGACGATGCGTCGAATGACGCCGTGGGAAAGAGAGAATGAGCGTCACGGGCGGGTGACGTCATGACCAGGAAATGATAAAAGCACTTCCGCTGCACACCGGCAGTTAGCTTCGAAATTTGCCGAAGCAAGCCGATCGCAGGGACGCAGGAAGTATGACAGGGAGACGCATCGTCTCGTTCCCTGTTCTCAGGGAACTATGGTTACAATAGTAACCTGAGATGTTCCCTTATCGAAAAGGGAACTCGCGATGCGTCGAATGACGCCGTGGGAACGAGAATACCCAAAGCGCCAGAATTCCAAGTACCTGAGTGTCAGTCTGTTGTACTAAGCACTAAGCACCTGAGAACCTGGGGCAGCATCCAGGTCTAAACTGTAAAATCTCACGAATGTGAGCGGAGAGGACCAGCCCGCCACATCACAGACATCTTGAAGAGAAACTCCATACAGTAAGGCTTTAGAAGCCGCCATACTCCTGGTCGAGTGAGCTCGGACCACCAAAGGACAAGGCTGGCCCGAGTACTCGTATGCAAGTGAAATAGCCTCGACTATCCACTTACTGACTGTCTGTTTGGAAGCAGGAAGACCTTTCTTAGGTGATCCAAAGCAAATCAGTAATTGGTCGGACTTCCTCATTGAGGATGTCCGACGTACATAAGTGTCCAATGCTCGCACTGGACACAATAGGTGCAGTCTTTCCTGGTCCGCAGATGTAAAAGGAGGAGGACAGAAAGCCTGCAGCACAATAGGCCTCGGAGTCAAGGTCGGCACCTTAGGGACGTATCCCTGTTTTGGATATAAGAATGCCTTGACCATCCCTGGTGCAAACTCAAGGCAAGTGGGGGAGACCGAAAGGGCCTGAAGGTCACCAACTCTCTTAAGGGACGAAATAGCTAGCAGAAAGATAGTCTTAAGGGTAAGAAACTTATCTGAGACCGAATCTAAGGGCTCGAATGGAGCCCTAGACAGGCCTTCTAGAACTATAGTCAGATCCCAAGCTGGCACCCTAGTGCGAGTTGCAAGTCAAGTCAAGTCACCTTTATTTATATAGCGCTTTTTACAATACAAATTGTTTCAAAGCAGCTTTACAGAGATAACAGGAAAACAATGTTGTAATAGTATTGTTCAATTGAAAATTAAATGTCCCCAACTAAGCAAGCCAAAAGGCGAAGGCAACAGTGGCAAGGAACCAAAACTCCATCAGGTGACAGAATGGAGAAAAAAACCTTGGGAGAACCCAGGCTCAGTCGGGGGGCCAGTCCTCCTTTGGCCAACGAATGAACAGTGTATGATTATGAGTTAGGCAGCATAATGTCAGGAGTCAGATGGGATCAGAACTTTCACGATATTATCCAGTTCATCTGGTTGGGTTGGGTCATCCGGCCGGTGAGGAGATGAGTGGTGAGGTGTCCATGGGCCTACACAGCCCTGATAATGCGTGTCGTTGTGTCCATGTGATGGTCCATCATCAGATCTGGATATGCCCTGGATCCGGCGGTCTGCGGTAAACCTCGGGATAAACAGAGAGACTAATATTAGCGTAGACGCCATCCTTCTTATGATGTACAAAGTACATCAGGAATTATGGGAAGTGTTCCCGGTTCCGGCTGATCTAATCTATGCAGCCTAACATTGAATTATAGAAATCTATAATGTGTTATGTGTATGCTAAGCCAAAGAGATGTGTTTTTAGTCTAGATTTAAACTGACAGACTGTATCTGCTTCTCGGACCGTGTTAGGAAGATTGTTCCAAAGTTTTGGTGCTAAATAGGAAAAGGATCTACCGCCAGCAGTCGATTTTGATATTCTAGGTATTATCAACTGGCCAGAATTTTGAGATCGCAATAGACGTGAAGGACTATAATGCGTTAAGAGCTCGCTCAAGTACTGGGGAGCTAAACCATTTAGTGCTTTGTAAGTAATCAGCAATATTTTAAAATTTATACGATGTTTAATAGGCAGCCAATGCAGTGTTGACAGAACCGGGCTAATATGGTCATACTTCCTGGTTCTGGTAAGAACTCTAGCGGCTGCATTTTGAACTAGCTGTAGTTTGTTTAATAAGCGTGCAGGGCAACCACCCAGTAGAGCATTACAATAATCTAGCCTTGAGGTCATGAACGCATGAACTAATTGTTCCGCATTTGTCAGTGAGAGCATATGACGTAATTTAGATATATTTTTAAGATGGAAAAATGCGGTTTTACAGATACTAGACACGTGACTTTCAAATGAAAGATTGGTATCAAAGAGGCCTGAGCCTCAAAGTGCCACGAAGGAAACGTGTAATCAGGGGGTCTCGGCCCAGCGATGTACCCCCCACCAGGGCGTGGTAGGCCACAATGGCCGCCACGTAGACCTTAAGGGTGGAAGGACATAGACCTGACGTAAAGCGCTCCTGCAGGAACTCGAGTACTGTGTTCACAGAACAGTTAACTGGATCCCAATGATGTCGGTGACACCATAAAGAGAAAACTCTCCATTTAAGCGCATATAGTTTCCTAGTAGCTGGAGCTCTGGAGCTTAGAATGGTCTCAGCAGCCTCGGCTGAAAGACCACTCTCTATGAGTTGGGCCCCCTCAGAGGCCAAACCCACAGGTTCCAAATCTCTGGTCGATGGTGAAATATTGTGCCCCCGGCCTGAGACAGAAGGTCTCTCCTGATCGGGATCTCCAATGGAGGACCGTCTAGAAGATGGATCAGGTCCGAAAACCAGATCCGACTTGGCCAGCGTGGTGCTACTAGCAGTAGGCTTATTCCATACCGACGGACCCGCTCCAGCACTCCTGGGAGCAGAGCAACAGGGGGAAAGGCGTACAGACGTAGCCTCGGCCACGTCTGCACCATAGCATCCAGCCCCAGAGGGGCTGGGTGCGTAAGGGAATACCAAAGAGGACAGTGCGTCGTATTCTGAGACGCAAACAGATCCACTTCTGCTTGGCCATATGCCTCCCAGATTTTCTCCACCACCTCGGGGTGGAGTCTCCAGTCCCCTGGCCTCAGCTCCTGCCTCGACAGGATGTCTGCTCCTATATTCTGGTCCCCAGGAATATACACTGCCCTCAGGGAGAGTACCTTCCCCAGAGACCACAGGAGGATCTGGTGCGCCAATTTGCAAAGCGGATGCGACCGCAGACCCCCCTGACGGTTCAGATAAGAGACCACTGATGTGTTGTCTGTTCGAACGAGCACATGATGGCCCCTTAGGTCTGGAAGGAAATGTCTCAATGCATTGAAGACAGCCATCATCTCCAGGCAATTTATGTGCCACGAAAGATGATGACTTTTCCACAGACCCTGAACCGAGGGGCCTTCCATTACCGCTCCCCAGCCGGTGAGGGAAGCAACTGTCGAGATG
Organism: Chrosomus eos; assembly: GCA_036326025.1. Classification (NCBI taxonomy): domain Eukaryota; kingdom Metazoa; phylum Chordata; class Actinopteri; order Cypriniformes; family Leuciscidae; genus Chrosomus; species Chrosomus eos. The sequence goes on from CM070835.1 coordinate 23,259,774, forward strand.
GTAGCACGATGGCAAAGAGCTCCCAACACCGGACGCTGGGTTAAGAACCATTGCTTCCTCCATATATCTAAGGCACGAAGGCATCGCCGCGTGACCTTGATCATACGAAGCGGGTTTCCCCTCGGGGAGAACCCTCTGGTCCTGAGCCACCACTGTAAAGGCCTCATGTACAACAGGCCAAAAGGTATCACGTTGGACGCTGCTGCCAGTAGACCCAATAGTCTCTCGAACTGTTTTACAGTGCGTGACTGACCTAGCTTTAGCTCTTTGATGGCTGCCAGGATAGCAGCTACACGAATGGGCGATAGGTTGGCCCTCATCGTCACTGAATCCCATTCCACACCAAGGAAAGTGGTCCTCTGTACTGGAGAAAGCACACTCTTCTTGGTATTGAGCCTCAACCCCAACATCTGCATATGAGCGAGAACGACACCTCGGTGCCGAACCGCCAACTGCTCTGATTCTGCTAGAATCAGCCAGTCGTCGATGAAATTCAGAATGCGTATGCCCTGAATCCTGAGAGGGGCTAAAGCTGCATCCACGCATTTCGTGAACGTGCAGGGTGATAAAGCCAGGCCGAAAGGAAGGACCCGATATTGGTATTCTTTGCCCCTGAAAGAAAACCTTAGGAACTTCCTGTGCTGAGGGAGGATGGAGATATGGAAGTATGCATCCTTCATATCTATCGTGACAAACCAGTCCTCGGATCTGATTTGGGTCACGATCTGTTTGAGGGTCACCATCTTGAACTGTAGTTTCTGAACTGACCGATTTAACAGGCGAAGATCTAAAATGGGACGCAACCCTCCATCCTTTTTTGGAACAATGAAATAACGGCTGTAAAAACCCGACTCTCTGTCGGGTGAGTACACCTGTTCTATAGCTTCTTTCGCTAACAGGGCCTTTACTTCTTGCTCCATTTCCAGAGCCTGCTCGGGATGCACCACTGTGGGCAGCACCCCCCTGTAACGAGGAGGACGAAAACCAAACTGGATTCTGTATCCTTTCTCTACAATCTGCAGGACCCAATGAGAAATATTCGGCAGAAGCTTCCACGCTGCCAGAAAATTTACTAAGGGAACCAGCCTCTCGAGTCTCTGGTGTTACTGAGACAGCCAAATCTGGAGCCTGAAACATAATGGCAGGAGCTACCTGACCTGACTGCTCTAAAGCCCCCCTCAGAGGGCGCGAAACCGATGCTGTGCCGTAGCATAGCATCAGCGACACGCTGGAGACAGCTGCACCCTGAAGCACCGGAGGTGGCAGGGTTGGCAGGACGGTCTCGTGAGGACCCCGAAATGGAACGGGCACCGTGTAATGAGGTGTACACCACTCCACTTCGGTCGGGGCTGTCCTCACAGGCCTGACGCCTAAACATCAGGACCTTTTTTTTGAGCCGAAGTCTTCTTCGCCTGAAGAACGGTCCTCAAATCCGGCTTCGGCTTAGAAGACTTCGGCTGAGAGGGTTGCGTCTGTCTCCAGTGTCTACGTGGAGGAACGCGAGACGCAACACTCTCTTTTTGTTGCACACGATATGATGAGCCAGACGGCTGGGGCTGCTCACGCCCAGCAGCCCCAGAGGGCTGGACACGGCGAGGGATTAACTTTTTAAAAGCATCAGACTGCTTTTTAGACTCTTGGAACCTTTCCACGACCGCGTGAACTGCGTCACCGAAGAGACCAGAGGGTTCAAGTGGAGCGTCTAATAAAAAAGTTTGATCTTTTTCTTTAATCTCAGAAATATTCAACCATAAATGCCTCTCAGTGGCTGCCAAGGCTGCCATAGACCTTCCAATTGTAGCCCTACCTTAGTAGCCCTGAGAGAAAGATCAGTAGCCCGATGAAGTTCTCGAACATCGTCCTGACTAATTCCCTCGCTATTATCCAGATCCCCCAGCAGATCAGCTTGATAAGCCTGGAGCAGTGCCATAGTATGTAAACACGCTCCGGCTTGACCTGCTGCCGAATAAGCTTTGCCCACTAAAACAGATGTGGCTTTGAGCAGTCCAGTGGGCAAAACCGGGGCTTTCAAAGAAGATGCAGGACCAGGCGCAAGATAACTGGCTAAATTCTGTTCCGCCTGGGGCATCGACTCATATCCATACTCTCTTAGCCCTCTAATTTTTGCATATGTACTAGCTTGAGGGCTAAAAACACGAGATGAAAAAGGTTTATTCCACGATTTAGATAATTCATTGTGTAAATTAGGAAAAAAAACAAGCCCTCGTGGTGGAGATAATGTGGCTGAAGATAGAAAGCGCTCATCTAGCTTGCTTTTGGGACGAGCGCCCTTATTTTCAGATGGCCATTCAATATTTAATTTCTCTGCAGCCCGTGACATAACATCCACCAGCTCATCATATGCCGGGGAAATAAATTGTGAATCCCTGTCCCCCATGTGTGCATTTTCACTCTCCAAACTCATAACATCAACTTCCTCAGAAGAAGAGCACTGCAGCAAAGGAGAGCTCTCTCCCCGGGCGGAAGAAACCGCAAAGCGTGCTTCCGACACCGGGGGAGGAGAGCTGGATCTCCCGGGTAAGGAAGGGGAAAAGGTCCTCGGACCCGTCTCCAACCCCTCCGAAAGATCCAATTGCGATCCCCAGGAATGCATTCTCCGCGTTGCCTCGGCAGACGTGGGTCCTGATCCCTGAGGATCGCGAGCCTGCCCACTCTGTTTATCAAAGAGTGACAGGCGAGAGCGGAGCATGCGAAGCGGTAGCATTTCACAGTGTTGGCACTCAGCCCCCTCGAAGGCTGAGACCGCATGCTCCACCCCCAAACAAATCACACAAAGCTCGTGTGTGTCCCCACCCGTTAAATAACGCGGGCAGGGAGGAACACACTGCTTGTAGACTTGTTTCGCCATAACGTTTCCAACAATATTGCAACAGACAACAATAAATAGACAGAGACAGTTTGACACAGATCGCTTGCTGAGGCAACAGATGCTAACTGCCGGTGTGCAGCGGAAGTGCTTTTATCATTTCCTGGTCATGACGTCACCCGCCCGTGACGCTCATTCTCTCTTTCCATTGGACTAGTTGGCATAGATGCTTCAGACGCAGTCACGCTGGAGGAGTTCCCACGGCGTCATTCGACGCATCGCGAGTTCCCTTTTCGATAAGGGAACAAATACAGCAGAAAGGGAAAGATTCCACAGGAAAAAAAAAACCTCCATTCTCTACAGACCTGGAACATCTCTAGCAGATTAATTTATTCTTTCTGTCTTTAAAGGAGTCACAACACAAAACAAAAAAAAAAACACATTTTCTTTGAAACTTTGACAAAGAGGTCACTTTACTACAAAATCTCTACGTTTCAGAGGTTTATTTTTAATGGCTGACACCTGTCTACAAATAAAACCCGTTATAAATCACTGATGCTATCTACACTGGATACAGTATTCAGATGCTCATTCAGAGTCTGATGTACTGTATGTGCTTGAGTCTGCTCAAGACAAACAGAAGAGTAAATGAAAGTTTGCTTTGACGGGTCCTATTTAGGCAGCTCGTTTGCATCTCTATACAGACTTCAGAAGGATCCCAGCATCAGGAAGATGGATGGTTCATTTTTTTTAATGGTGTTACAGATCGAGTCTGAGCATTATTGTTCAGAGCATTTGACTGTAGATAGTTATATACGAGGCAGTGTAATAAGAGTTTGCAAAGTAACGTTTTAAAAGATGAAGCAGCCAACGGTATTGGAAGTAGCATGCATAATGTGTGTATATATATATTTATTTTATGGTCATTTATTTATTTTATAATATAAATAAATTAGGATATATATATATATATATATAAAATATATCCTAATTTATTTATATTATAAAATAAATATATTTTATATATATATATATATATATATATATATATATATATATATATATATATATATATATATATATATATATATATATATATATATATATATATATGCTAATTTGTTTATATTATAAAATAAAGAAACTACTATAAAATAAATTATTTTGACAAATGAGAAACACCAAATTAATTTGGGAAGTTGCACACAAAAAATTCGACTAAAGGCCTCATTATGCTTCTGCGTCAACTCCACGGCGTAGCTACACCGTCACTCCTACGCCCACTTTATGGTTCTGCGTCAGGTTGCGTTGCATCGCGTTGAATCTGACCAATCACAGCCCTTGCGGTCTGCGTCGCCTCGCCGCGTAGTTACAATTTTTTGGAGGTGCACGTCGAGCTACGGCGTAGGGGTCGGAGAGGGGTTCGCGGTGACGCAGAGGGGGTACGCCGTCGATTCGACGCAGAAGCATAAAACAGGCTAAAATGTCAACTTTTTAAATAGAATAATACCACACAGCACATACATTAATAAAATCACACTGGCATATCAAATTTGTAAAAACAAGTCATGTCAAAATGTGATGCACATAACTGGATCAATAATAGCATTAGAGAAGCATTCACAAACTTTTGCCATGACTGAATACGTAAGGGAGTCAAGGACAGACAGTATGACTGTCAGCCATCTGCCACCCTAAATGCCTATAGGGCACAATATGTACGTGTTGCTATTCTTGATTAATTTTCCTTTCTAAATATTTTTCTAGCTGTTCCCATCGCTGACTTTTAACATACGGTGCATAGCACACATTGTGTCACTCAGGCATATTTGTTTATAAAGTTTTCCACCTGGCTCCCTCCTGCCCCTCTGCTAGAACGCTTGCAAGAAGATTCAATATAAGCTCCATTGTGCCGCTCCGCTCCCACTCATCAGATTCAACAATATGTATGTCAACCTCGATCTGGTCATTTGTTGATAAGTGTTCTGCATAGTGTGCTTAGGTCAACAAAATTCTATCTAATGACAAGTCCTCTGAGCTTCCTTCTAACAATGAACTCAGCACCACAAAAGATGGGATCTGAAAATGCTCACTTTAACAATGAAGTGTGCAAGCGTAAGATAAGCAGACATGGAATATGCTGTACTCATGTCCATCAGATATGAATTGGTAAACAGTAAACTCATTTAAAACTGTGACTAAAACGTATGACACAATCATAAAGACCGCCGTGAGCGGTACATTTCAGATAATCATTCATGATATAAATATGTGCGTGTATATTTAAAGCATTGTTAATAATGCTTAGAGCTTTCGTGGTTTCTTTGAAATGGAGTCAAATAATTCACTTTATCTCTTTACACACATTGTTAACTCTTCCTCTAAGGGTCCTCCAGAGGAATCATTAGCACTGGCTGTCATGCTAACTTTGGCCACTGTTCCTCAGTGCAATGCCACATTGGCTAGGTCTGTCTCGGAAAGGCGATCCGCATTTTAATGATGGAAATCAGTAGAGCACAAAGCCAACTCCAATTAGCTTGCTCTATTAGAGTTTTGGGCTGCATAATGTACATTTGGCCATGTGTTTCCCTGGCATTAAAAGTGCACCCTAGGTACTGGTGCAGTGCGTTGGTGTGAATGTGTGCGTTCTCGAAAAGTCACAGCACATGTGAGTTGAGTACGGAGTTCAGCAGACGTGCCAAGATCACAAGCTCCCATATCAGAGTGTGCTAAAATCCTTTTGCAAGAAATCAAACTTGTAAAAAGCTATATTAACAAATCCATTTGATAGGACAGCATCTAGCAGACATGTTGCTGAAGACAACACGCTTTAATGGGCAGATGCTATTTACAACCACCCTGATTGGTCGCCTTAAAATAAAGAGATACAACCACAGTCCCACATAGGTCTCTGTTTGTCAAGCAACATGTCCAAAAGTTAGCCCACTAAAAACTTTCTTTCTGTAGCCGCCCATCTTTCTTTTCAGAGAAATTGTGTAAATTGGCTGTCTTTATAGATGCTATTTTCTGTGAGAGTTATTTTTCCCTCTGTAGTCTTGATCCCCAGTCTTCTCATTACAGTGAGGTGAAAAACAGGACCTGAGACCGAGCTAAATCAATAGCAAGAACCCACAGAACCTCCTCAGGTTCTCCTTTGGGAGGCGACACACTAAAATGCTCACTTTCTCTACGGCCATTCCTTGTTATGTCTTATTCTCTTCTCGCCAAAATGAATGAGCTTCTTTTTATCTTTTAAAATAATGGGCATATCTTTAAAAATCTTGGTAAGAAATATGACAAAACTTGCTCAGTATTGTGTTAGTGGCATGGAGTCCACAGGCTTCATTTCCCAGTTGGCATGAAAGGTGTCTGAGTTTCGCAGCAGGTCTGTGCGTTTGAGCTCAGCAGATGCTGTCCTGGCATTAAGATTGGCCTTGATAATTAGCGAGATGCTGGGCGTTACATTGCTGATTTGGGCTATTAGCAGCACAGAGCTTGGTTATGTTGCTTACACGCAGTAAAATAATTCATATATAAATTTAATAATGACTTACATAATTATTATGGTTTGTTTACTTACTATTCTTTGGTTTTGACAAAATCATATATTTTTATTGTGATACAGCATTTCTGGTATCACAAAAAAGGTAGCCTGAAAAAACAATGGGTAAGGGTTGATCAGGTCGAATTAGTTCCTTAAGGTAACAATTGCAGGTTATTTATAATCCGATTTATAGAAGTTGAACCAACAACAATAACAAGTGAGATGGATTTGTTGGGTTCAAATAGGCCTGGTTTTGTGGTCCCTTTGGCCAATCTTGAGTTGTGTCAACTTTAAAACAATTAAAAAACAATGTGGCTTTTTTAATTTAATATCCTTTGCTTTACTTAAACGTCATAATTTTTAGGGTCATATCAGTGGGTAGCAATGTCTCTTTACAATTCGAAAATGACACCAAGAAAATGGAAATCCTTTAATATGTTTTTTTACATACATGAACTTGTTTTTTGTAGCTTGATGTTTTTGATGTTGTGTTATAATGTATTGAAAAAATTAAATGTCCGCAACACTGCTATTTACTCCCATATTTAATAAAAAAAGGCAACGTTTCGACCCTACTGGGTCTTCTTCAGGCAATGTATTGACATCAGTCTTTAGTTTCATAAACATCTGTTGAAGAAAGAGTCTCTTAACCCTATTCTTACATAACTTCACCAAAATACATTCCATAGAAAACTTTCCTAAAGTCCCTGAGCGTCAAGCACTCTCAGCTCTCACACAAGAATACACACAATGATAGCTGCTAAGAAGCGCTTAGCTCTCAGGATAGAAACATCGAGAGTTTCCAAATACTCTGCTACCCTACTTCACACTCACTCCAAACAACTAATCAAACCACCAACATAGGGTGCCCACTAGTTCAAATGCACTTCACATCAATTGCCTTTTAATTATTTAGCCAACGTACTACTGATATATTTAACTTAAAGGGTTAGTTCACCCAAAAATGAAAATTCTATCATAGTTTACTTACCCTCAAGTTGTTCCAAACCTCTATGTGTTTATTTGTTCTGCTGAACACAAAGGAAGATATTTGGAAGAAAACAGATCTCATTCCCCATTGACTACCATAGTAGGAAAAAATACATACTATGGTAGTCAATGGGGAATGAAATCTGTTTTCTTCCAGATATCTTCCTTTGTGTTCAGCAGAACAAATAAACACATAGAGGTTTGGAACAACTTGAGGGTAAGTAAACTATGATAGAATTTTCATTTTTGGGTGAACTAACCCTTTAAGGTTAACAAAGCTTAACCATGGACGCAAGTTCATAAATGCATCGTTGAAAAACCTTCCAATAATCAGCAGCATAATAATGTTATTCCTATAAGAATTTAAAGGAGGGTAAAAACATTATGGTTATGAGCTCAAAAATCACAGCTGTACTAAATAGGAACCTACAAAACACGCCACAAGCATAAAACAACTGTAAGCATGATTGCAATTTACTTTGCTAAATCTATAAATTATTTACCAGATCATAGCTTAGCTTGTAACCGAAATGTAATTAGAATCAGTAAAAATGATAAAGCATCAATAAGCCATGCACTTCCATAGGCATGCTCCTGTGCAGACTGCTAATGTGAGATCATGTGTACGCCTCACATACAGAGATGCAGAGTCAGTGCACTTAAACATCAGAGAATACAAACAGACTCGCTGTTCATCTGTGTTCGCTTAAATTTTTGATGAAACGTCTGCGGCTGAGGTGAAATCAGATATTTTGTATGTTTTTTTTCCTGCGTGTCTACTGGAAGATCTCTAAAAACAGCTCGCCTTTGGGAGCGGCTGCTTGTGGACATGAAGGGAGCGATCTGTGTCACATTTGCTGAGAAGCAGCGTTTGACTAATGAGCGCCGATGACAGGGTTGTGGAGAGGTGCTTGCTGAGCGGAACACATTTGTTTCTCCCTGGTCTAGCGAGAGGCCTGTCAGACACAGAGAAATGACCAGCAGTCAGCCCCAAGGTGCCCTCCCTTTACTGGCATTCTGACAAATTGACCAAAGGGGACAAGTTTGGCTCAGAATTAAGAGGTTTTTAGCATTTGTAATCAGCCGCGTAATGAAATTTGTGATTAAAGCTGGATATATTGCACTTGTGTGGATTCATGGTAAAAATTTAGTAGTAAAGGTCAATGTTTTGTTGACAAATTGGAACAATGTTGTCAACTAACATTTTCCAGGAATAATATACAACAGCAATAAATGCATTAACCGTGATAACGCCTGTAGTATACGCGGAGTAATTAAATCAATTCTGGCCGTGCGATGTACGGTCTACAGAACAATGCAAAAATCGCTCTATAGATCTCATCCTTTAGTCCCTACATGTCAAAAATCAATAGTAATAAAGTTACGAAAGACGTAAACAGTTGTGTGGGTTGTTATTGTCAATGCCACTCCGGGGAACGACATACCGGCGCATTCTTCACCTTAGGCAGAGGAAGAATGAAAACCCTTTCTGAAGGGGCGTAATGAAAAATGCTCCATTACTTGGATTTCTCTATTACTTGTATCCCTGCAGACAACTGTCAACAGCTGCTAATTCATTACAAGCCAATATCATGGGAATACATGTAATATGCTAACTGAATTCATTACTTTGGAAATCATCAACAGAGGGTGATCTAAATGTATACAAACAAACACTTGCGCATTTATGGGAGTTTCTTTGACTTCAGGTATTTTTACATCCCAGGGGTGTTTTTTTTAATGCAAAACGGTTTAAACTTCTTTTTGTGAAGCGAAGATCACATTAAAACTGTCTTTACAATGTTTTAGCATGCATAATTTAAATGTGCTACTTTTCAATTAGTAATATGAACATGTTATGTATACACTTGTTTACATTTAGCAATTCTTGGGGCTTTTGTCCTCCTCAGTTGAAATTGGACCCCAAAAAAGTCCAGTTGTACCCCTTTATTGGCAGCCCTGTATATGTATAGATTTGAATAAATTTGTCCCAGACCCAGAAAATGAAAATATGTCATAAAATAATATAAACAAAGAGTGAAATAAATTATGTAAATTTTAATTGCATTAAATTAATTAATTAATTTAATTCAACTGTCCCGGAGGCACAATCTACATCTCATTTTTGCCTCTAACAAAGTTTTATTCAAAATGAGTGTGTTTGTTTACCAAGGAGACAACAGTGTCCATAAAGAGTTGGAGATAAATGATCAGTGAGAATGCTGAAAATGAAGCAATAGTTGTTTATTTGCATCACCGCATCACTGTCGGGGGGGAAAAACCAACCTGTCACTCTGATGTAATAGATAATTCTGCAGCGGAAACTGTCAACATCCTTCCAGCATCTTTCAAACAATCACTGATATGCCTGGATGCTCATTTGGCCAATAATATCCAACACAGCAAGCTTTAAATCTGCTCAGAGTGCTGCAATCCTTTCTGTATATACAGTAACATGGTCAAAATGACATTGCCTATATTTTACAAAGACTTCCATTGGTAAGAGGTACACATGAGCAAAAGTCAAAGTCAGGTAATAGAGTAAGATATGATCTCCAACAATACCACCTGTCTTTCTGCCAGTTTTCTCAAAGCACTTTCGTTCAAATCCCCCCGAGAGAAAGTGAGCCACCCGTCCTGCTAATTGGCTCATTTGTTCAATGATGTACTAGAGACTGATAGAGAAAGACGAAACGTGATTTAAGAGCAGAGAGGCAGTGCTGTACTGAAATCGCTGATTTAGACTCGCCATCATGTATCAGTAAGCTACTCGAAAAACAAAGTTGAACAATAGGTTGTTGTACAGAAACTTGTCTACAAGGCTGCGCGAGATGACAGGTCAGATTTGAAGGCATGAGTGAGTGTGATTCACACTAACACACACACATACACACAGGTCAGCTGGCTAATAAAAGATCCCATAGTGTCCTGCCCTTTTCTCACAGGTTACAGATGATATGATTTATGCTGCTGGTTTGAACAGGGCAGGGGGCCAGGGGGAATGGCTGAGACCCTGGTTTTCCAGCTTATCGTCTACATCAGTCGGGCTGTCAAGATTAGATTGTGGAAAAGCACATGGCGGGTACAAAGAGGGAGCGCTTGGGCTTAATTCACACCAAGTGGACAGCAGAGATTATCTGTAAAGATTCACACCACTCCATCGAGAGGTAAATAACAAGTGACATAGTAAATATAGCATTGCCTAATTCATATTCATAATAAAACCATATGAAAGTCTGGAAAAGCATTTTATTATTTATGACTTTTTGCTTGCAAACAATAACTTGGAAATATGTGGTGGTATCCAACGCCATTCAATAGACTACATTCATCAAAAATGTGCATGCATTCTTCATGAGCTCCAGTGTAAGATACCTAACATTTACTGTGACTACATTATTCTTCAACTGGTAAACAGACACATTTCATTTACATTACTTCATTTGGATTTAGCAGAAGCAGCTTCCACTAAATTAAAGCTATATTTTTGCCATGCATTCCCTGTCAATCATACCTAAATGTATAAATTTGGTGTTGCTAGTGCCACAATTTAATGTCCCAAATTTGAAATTACAGTTTTTCTCAGTCGCTTTGGCACATTTCTCAGATCAGAATTGAAATTCTCAAAACTACCTGTTCAATCTTCACATCATTGTGTCACTTGTGCACATCAAAAAATCAGTTTCTCATTTCTTTGAACAAGTTGCAAATGCTTTGGTACATCCATGGATAATGTACAATTCTTTGCTGTTTCCTATATTATCAATTGCTTATGTCATCTTGATCAAAATGTACTATAATGGGTCTCTGTTGAATAGTCTCACCTCCTACAACACTTAGGCATTAGTTCATAGCATAAGTCTTTACATGCAAAATGGTTGAACAAGGTGTCATCATATGTCAAGCTTATTTCTATACATTTCCATAGACTTTTCTAAATCTGTCCTGAATTGGTAAATTGCTCCCAGGTGAATCTTGACTTTCTCAAACGAAGGTGCATCTCATGAACCATCTGAACCATCATGAACCATCAAGTAATATATATATATATATATAAGTTGGGAGGCAAAATGGGGAAGAGGCAGAAGAGGCAGAGGACATATGTGCGTTCTTGATGAGATAAGAGCCACACTTGTAGACCACGTTCTCAATCATGGGCTTACAATGGCCGATGCTGGTCAAAGGGTGCAGCCAAATGTTGGGAGAACAACTGTGTCCTCAATCATTCAGACTTTTCGTCCACAGAATAGGTATGTAATCTAACAACAGGCACTGTACTGTAATACTGTATACTTTCTGTAATGTTTCATACAATATTACAGTATTCCACTTGCATTTTACAATATATAGTAAGTATACTTTAAACAGTGACATTTTATTTACTCAATTTTGAGTTTTGCATTACTATATTTTTTCGACTGCAAGACAACTTCACAGGGGTGACAGAGGGCCCATTTTCACACCTGAACAGGAGGAGGCTATTTGCACCATGGTTGTAGAAAACAATGTCATAAGACTAAGGGAGATAAAGAGTGTCATTATAGAGGACAACAACATCCAAACAGTCAGCATCTCAACCATTGACAGAGTGCTGAAAAGACACCAAATCAATATGAAGCAGCTGTACACTGTTCCATTTGAAAGAAATGGTGAAAGAGTGAAGGAGCTGCACTACCAGTATGTACAGGTAAAACATGTATGAGCATGCAGCAACTGTACCTCACAATAAACAGTACAACATCGTATAGTGATATACAGTACAGTAAGTGTGACCTTTACACATCTGCTATGGCTGTAGAAAGGAAGATGCAATATGTGCTGAATACATTTGATGTAACTCTATCTTGCCCACAATGAAAATGCATGTAATTCATAAAACTCATTTTGTGTCTTCTGGATATAGCGTATAATGGAACTGGAAGCAAGTGAACCACCACACAGCTTCATCTACATGGATGAGGCTGGCTTCAACCTAACAAATCGCAGAAGGTGTGGGTGAAATATCATCGGCCACAGAGCTACAGTTGATGTGCCAGTCAAAAGGGGCGGGAACATAACCATGGGTGCTGCTATCTCGGAGAATGGTGTGTGTGGCGAGGGGGGCGTGGTTCTGCGAGGTCTGTAACGGGAGAGCGAGAAAGGAGACGAGCGGTGCGTAAGTAGGTCAAGTGCAAATGACGAACACCTGTGTCTTGTTGCAATAATTGGCGTGGAGAGACCGGATATAAGCCGCTGTGGAGTGAGATACGAAAAGAGAAGGACTGGGACTCGTACGCCATAATCAGCCGACCTGAAAGAGGGAAAAACAAGCGGAAAGAGTATTTGTATTGTGTATTGAGTTAAGCTGTAGTTAAAGCTACAGTGAATGAGCTGTGTGCGCGCCTTTTGTTTATTGTGGATTAGAGTAAATAAAACGTACGAGTCCCCAGTCACGCCGAACCTGTCTTCCTTCCAAGAGGGGTCAGATTGGAGATGACATGCCAAAGTATGTGATAGTTTGGGACAATGTCAGTTTCCATCGCTCCAACATCATCAGGCAATGGTTTGTGACCCACAAACAGAGTTCTACTCACCCTACTCCCCATTCTTTAACCCCATTGAGGAATTTTTCTCAGCATGGAGATGGAAAGTATATGATCGCCAGCCACATACACAGATGACCCTTCTGGCTGCCATGGATGCAGTGTGTGATGACATCACAGCACACGCCTGCAGAGGTTGGACAAGACACTTTTTGTGTGCTATGCAGTGCTGTCTTTTCCTTTTTGTATCGCAATGATATGGTCAGTCAACAAATTACAGAACAAACAGTAAAAGCGTAAATGTGAATCTTGTCCAGTCTCTTACAATCAAAGTCCCACATACACTAAGGTGTAACCTACAATTTACAATAATTGTCATCAAAACTTTAGCCATAGTTTACATTAGAACATCCCTCCAGAGATCACTGTTATATTGACAACATGACTATGCAATTTGACTGTCTTATCCATACACAATGACACAAGGACTTGTCATTCTGATGGCTCTGACATGTTCATTGACACAGATATTTACTTTTCAGAGATGAACTAAGGATTTTGAGCAAGAGACTGGCTTTTGCAGGTAATCCATGGTGTTTTGCTATTTGTACGAATTCTTTTGAGAAATGCACTTACTGTTTTGCGAATGTCAAGGATGATTCGAGAAATGTACCAAAAGCGACTGAGAAAAACTGTAATTTGGTTGAAATGAAAAAGACGTGGCAAACAGGATGCAGTATTTTCAATTAAAATGTGAATGCAAAAGTAAAGTTAATTTGAAATTCATATGATTGTAAGTCAAGTTTTGAATGTTAATAATATGTTGAATAAATAAAATGCTTTGATGTTTGAAGGTTCAGTCAGACAGCTAGACAGATATATAGATCAGTAGGAGAGAGAGAAGGTAACATCTTTCTCTACTGTGTTTCAATACCTCCTAAATAACTTCTGTTATTATAACTAGCTGTTAACTTTGCAAATGGTGAGCCTGGTGAATTTGAATGGTTTCCTCTCCCTCATTCACTCTGCCTGTGCCCCCCTGTGGGGCCTGACTATGGCTAACAGGTGCTGTGCTCTCATTAGTGTCTCAGAGAGTCACGTCCTCTTGTGGGCTAGATTATGCTGCCAGTCACAGTGTCCCTAGCATCATCATGCCAGCCTCAGCAGCACTGCACCAATCTGCTGCAATCTGCCCCTTTAACAGCTGAGACACCCTCAGCCAATCACAGCCCCGGGGAGGGGTGAGGTCAAGAGACTACTTCTAGGTTTGGGGGTATGTCCACGGGTCTCACTCTCCGCCATCGATTAAGCGAAAATCTCAAAAAGGAACACACAGTGACCAACTCAACTGTCTCGCAATAGAACTCAAGACGTCTCCAAGTCTCTAGGAGCTGCAGTGCATGCAACAGCGATTTTCGAAATAAACAAGGTTCGGAACACAGCCAAAGACCACTTACAGCTTTAATATGGTATTTTTATTGATTAATAAAGCTGAACAGAAGAGCACAGTCCTTGAAAATAATTATGTCTGGAGATTTATGATGAAAACGTGGGTGGATTAGATTCCTTCAGAAATGAGGCCCATTACCTCTAACATTTACCTTCTTCAGTCCTTTTCTCGAACACAGCATCGTTTGATCGTCGCAGACTTCCCCTTTAGGCCCGCAGGGTGGAAAAGTACAAGAACTTTTTTTTTGCCAAAATGTCAGCATGTAATGAATAATTGGCCCAAGAACAAACACAAAATTGTGTTTGTGGTAGGACAACTTCTGCAGGTAACCACCACGGACTTGCGCACCTTGACAGAGACAGACACAACCTTAATGAGTGTCTAAAGTGGAGTGACACTGCAAGCAGGCACACTGGCGGGAGAGTTTACAGGAACGAGCGTGAGCTAAAGAAACAGCATGGCAATGTGCCCTGTCATTAGACACCCAGCGTCTCCCTGTCTGTCTCTCTCATCTCTCTTTTTAAACTTGTTCTCTGGCTCAGAGGGCAGATGAATGCGAGGAGTGAGCCTGATGTCTGGAGGCCGGGCTGGAGGAATGAGTTATCCCCGTGTGCAGGCCGGACTAATGGAGGCCGGTGACTCGGACATCTGTTTCCAGGGCCGGCCACGGGAAGGGCCATCCGACAGCAGCCGGTTTATGAAGAACCACAAATTCTCGACAAGGCAATTACAGAGGAGTCAGAGAGAGCGAGAGGGAGGCGAGATGGGAAGGGAGGGAGAAAGATCACAGTGCAAAAGTAATATGACGGCAGATTCCGACAGCTGGGGGACATCAACATCTGTCTGCAGCCAATCCCGTGACCCTCTAACCCAATGCGTATACATATACGGCATCCTCAGCATGCAGTAATGTCAGCCCTGCTTATTTCCCCGTGTCATTGAGCCTTGATGAATAGCACATACTGATACGTGACGTGATGTTGTACGTGGAGCATTTGCAGATGTTTTTTCCTTCCAGTAGGCTTGCAGCCGTCTGGCCTCTTATCTCTGCAAACATTGGCGAGCTGATAACAAGGGCTTTCATATCCTATTTGTGCAAACACCCCCAAGGACCCTCTCGCTGTCTAAACTCCTCTATATTCATAGGTGGAAGCCCATTGTGAATTGTTGCTCGGCTTTAATTTGATAGCAGATAAGAATAATCACAATGGAACTTAAGAAATAATCCGAACTTTGCGGTCCCTGCACGTCTGTGTACGCGCCAGAGCTGTCTGTGCCGGGTGTTGGGCTTGGTGTGGGGAGGTGGGAGGTTGTCGGCTTTGATTAGTCCCCAGACATCCTGATGGAGAATGTAAGATGTGTGGGGAAAAGAAACATAAAAGTGCAGAATCAGTGATCCAAGGTAACCTAGTTAGTGCTCAAGTCCGCAGGGGAATGATGACATTGACAGGGCTGCACTATGTGTGATTCATACAGATCTATTCCTATCTGTCTCTCCCCTGGTAGTCTGCCACACACAGGGAAGAACGACTCAGGGGGATGGCTATGGATATAGGAGCCTAAATCCCACTGAAAATCTCATTCTGTCTATTACTTTCTTTCATTCACTCACTCACTCCTTTAATCAGACAAGGCAATGTCGCAGGGAAAGGGCCACTTATGTTTGCCACTACAATATGCTGCATTATGATATTATGGGTACACTTATGCACATGTCATTTGTATGCAGACAAGCAATAACACTGATAAATGTAATCTTTAGCACATTTCTAAATTAATATCAACTTTTCATACTGTACATTATATAATATATATAATATTATATATAATATAATGTGATTCCCAAATTCACTTCTAGAATTTATGGGTGTTTTCACACTGGCAGTTTTCCTTGCATGAAAAACTGATAATGTTAAAGCTGACATGTGCTGTCGTGAGTGCACTGGTAGGAAGTTCGGTTTCACTGGAGCCGTTGCTCGATTCGCGGAATTTGAAAGCAACTCGGACTTAGGTGTGCACTTGTTCAGGACCTGTGCATATGCTTTGGCAATGATAAAGTCATTAGTTCAACAAAACACATATAGGGGATGACAGTTTGATGATTTATCTTGGATATGAGCGAGAGTGAGTGTTAAAGGGATACTCCACCCAAAAATGAAAATTCTGTCATCATTTACTCACCCTCAAGTTGTTGCAAACCTGTATGAGTTTCTTTCTTATACTGAACACAAAGGAAGATATTTTTGTTGTTTGATAGTTGTTTGGCACCATTGACTTCCATAGTATTTTTTTTTTTTTTGGAAGTCAATGGTGCCAAACAACTGTTAAGTTCCAATCGTTCTTCAAAATATATTCCTTTGTGTTCAGAAGAAGAAAGAAACTCATACAGGTTTGCAACAACTTGAAGGTGAGTAAATGATGACAGAATTTTCATTTTTGGGTGGAGTATCCCTTTAAGTAGATTAAGCAGAGTGAGTGTTAAGCAGAGTGGCAAATGAATGACTCACAATCAGTTTTTTCCAGTTTGCAAGCCTTTATGCAACGTACATACAGTAAATGCAAGTGTCGTTCACTTTGCTCATATAATAGCACCAAGTTAATAAAAAAATAGGCCTATATTCACCCATGTTATGTTTTCTATCATGCGCCATGCATGCATGTTGGTGATGACATGAGATGAACGCAAATGCAACAGTGTTTGATTTAATCAAGTAAGTGTGAAACTAGACCAAAGCTGCAGGGGGGAACCGGGAACCATTGAGCTCTGACCACAGCAAACGTGCCCAGTGTGAAAGCCCCTTAAAACAACTTTTATTACTTTATGGTGATACTGCTTAGTGTTTTTAATATTTTTTATTAAACATATGTAATAAAAAAATATATGAAATATATGAAATTGAATAATTACTTTCAATATATATTTTTTCTCTTCTAAGATGGACCAAATTCTTCTTCAATTAGATGCTCTAAGAATGCCTCACCCCCAAATAACATCAGTGTCTGACTGGCATGTAACAAATCATGTCTACAGCTTTGACTTAAAGCCTATTGGCTATTAAAAAAAATATATAATAAAATAAAAAATCCTACTCAAAAGGAAACGTGTCAAAAATAGATTTCATGGAGCCTGTGCAAGCAAACAGTTTATGCGATTCCAGTTAATTCAAATACAATTCAAGATAAATGAATGTTGTAAACCAGGCATGTAGGAATATCAACACAGTTTAATGTGCTTCTAGTCAGAGTAAATGTAAATCAGCCAAATAGGTCAATTGCTATTCCCAAAACAGTGAAATCAACAATTACCTTTCTCTGGTACAGATTTGTAAGAGAAGCCCAAGGGCATAATGTAACAAAATAGAATCTAATAAAAGGCATATCTGAAACTAGAGCTATCAAAACACAAGGTATTTTAATAAGAAACAGTCAAAACATTATCTAATTAAAGCACTAGCAAGGCCTGCCACTGCACACTAATACAATTCATCACACAGGCCAACAAACAACATGAGCCCACTGGGCTGGTTTTGGGGATTTAAATGGAGCCTCATATTTCATCATTATGTCATTGAGTGAAAACAAACATCTTGAAGAGGCATTTAAGCTAGGAGGAGTTCACAGAGGGGAGGGCTAAACTCAAATCGCTCAATTGATAAGAGGAGGAAGTGAAAGAACTGAAGAGCAAAGGTATGGAGAATTGCCTTTCAAGTTGTTTCAGACAGGGTGATCTTGTCCCCGAGCTTTGAGCGCTAAAGGTCTTATCTTCAGGATGAGCTTGAGAAAGAGCCTTTCCCGCTAAAGCTCACTATCTGGGGCTAAACCCACACATATTTGGCTTTTTTGTTGGAGACCATGTGGAGAGAACCTCATGATAGAGGTTTGCCTTTAAAAGGCTGCACTCAACAGTTATAGCTGGGCATTCATCTGTAAATATAGATTCAGAATGGGAGTTAGTCGAAGGGAGAAAAGATTTGTGTTGCGGTTAGCGCACACATTACTTTTGTGTGCATTGGTGCTTATGTGGGCAATGTGATAATGATGCTGGCTTGGGTAATTTTCTGTCCTTTCGATATGCAAAAGTGTCAAAAAAGTAAATCAGACACTTGCTAAAGCATAGTTTCAAAAGTTTCAAACCACACAAGCATTGTATAAGATGACTGCAGGTAAATAATGCATCAGTGTGCATCACAGTGGGAAAGATGTGCAATAACAGCCCGAGAGGACGACAGGAGCCCACATAGGGTGAGTGGAATCTGTGTGGCCTTCCCCCACCGGAAGCCCATTTCCAGGAAGACGGGTGGTCCCTAGCAGGGTTAAGTGGAGGTATGCTGTCTAACCATCGGGACAAGATTGTCCTTTGGCTTAGCGCCACTTTTAAATGGAAACAGTGCTGCTGTTGGTTTCTCACATTTGAATGAAGGAGAGCACACACCTGCTCAGGTGTAACCTTGATTGTCACAATTATGAGGATTCATGTAATCAGAGCCAGTGATTGATACTGACAAAGTATGTGAAATGTTTAATTTTTAACATAAGGGAAGATCCAAACTCTTTATCTTTTGATACTTTTAGGCTATATTATACATGAAAATATAAAGAACCTTACCCCGTTACCAAACATTTGTAACAATAATAATAAAAAAAAATACTTAATTTATGGGAAATTTAAGTTCATCATTAACTACAAGCCAGGATTTGGTCCCAAATTAACTAGGTCTACCGAGTGACAGCTCAATCTGCAACCTTGTTGGTAAAAACCTGGCACTTTTAAATGATTATCTATTTTAGTTTAAGAAGTTGAATATAACTTTAATGTAAAGTATTTTTTTCTTTCTAGAAAATACAAAAATTCTAAAATAATTTGTATCATTTAGACCATCAATGTAGTAACAGGGTCACACATATGCTAAAAAATGAATTAATTAAAGTCAGTCAGTCAATAAATTTTTAAAGGTTGTCCCTTTTCTCACAGACACTGTTGAAAAAACAAAATATATTTCAGTTATTTTCTGTACCTAACTCATAGAAAGTGTCATTCCCTCAGTGTATTCACACATCTTCCTGAAGTCTGCTGAACTTGACTGAAAACTGATCTTGAAATTAATCTTTTGTGCAATTACTAAGCAAAGAAAGACTAATGTCAAATAAGAGAAAATCTGAGAGCAATGGTCATACACGGTGTGCCAATGAACAAGGTCATCAGAGTGACCAATTCAGTGGGCAAAAATGCAAGGTTTACACAACTAACATGACTGTTTGAATAAAAAGAGACTGACCTGTGACCTTACAGCAGCAAAGACTTACAAAATGAATAGGATAATGGATTATTTTTTGAAAAGGGTTAGTTCACCCAATAATACAAATTCTGTCAATAATTATTCACCCTCATGTTGTTCCAACCCTGTAAGACTTTTGTTCATCTTCGGAACACAAATTTTTTATGAAATCTGAGAGCTGGCTCACTCCTTCTACCTTGCAGCCTATGAAGGAGTGAGCCAGCTCTCAGATTTAATCAAAAATATCTTAATTTGTTTTCCGAAGATGAACGAAAGTCAAAATGAGGGTGAGTAATTACTGACAGAATGTTCATTTTTGAGTGAACTATCCCTTTAACCACAGGAAACATTTTAATACTGTATATCTCTGTCATTCCAACAAAGTGTATCACTTCGATCAAACATTGCTGCTTGTTTCCAGGGTGACAGTGAGTGTCTGCAGTTCTTTATTGTGTCCCATGGGTGACACAAAACAGCTCTCTGGGACAGATTCTCTCATCTCTTTTATGGACCTCTTTTTTTCGACCCTTTACTCTTTCTATCGCTCTCTCGTTTCATGTCTCTATTTTTTTTTCTCACTGCAAGGTCAAGCCAATAAGCAACAGTGCATGTCTCACACCTCCTGTGCCAGTATTTCAGCACACTAAGCCCTCAGAGAATCAGTCTGAGAAAAAGATGAGATGCTGTGCCTGGCAACCTGCAGGTGTTAGCCACAATGAACATCAATTTAACCATCAAGATGAGTTCATCAAGTTTCTTTCTGGTGCTAAATTCACTTCCCAGCAGATCAATGATGCCCAAAGAATCACAATTTAGATGATTATTAATTAGCGGTGTGGCGTTCTTCCAATAACTTGCTCAAAATAGGCACATAAGAGAGGCGGTAACATTATATTGTGTCTGCGGTTTTCCTTTTAGTCTGGAAGATCAGAGCATGGAGTCAGATGTGCCAGACACGAAGCTCAGCTTGTGAGAAAAGGGAGGTCAAAGAGCCAATGACACATGGAGACCCCTAAACAGCTTAATTTACCCACAATGGGAAACAGGCTCTTTCCTGTAGAGAAAAGCGATTAGGGGAGGAAGCAGCACCTCTGACTTTCCTTAATTCAAATCTTTCATTCATTCCAATTAGCCCTTTCCCCAGGCCCTTCACACTACATTCAGCCTGTCAATCTGTCTGCATTATACACACAAAGAGTTTTTATACTAACAGCATGCCACAGTTTAAAGCCCAGGCCATGAACCAATTCTAAGATTCTAGGAAACATTCTTTCGCTTATGTTCTCTGTGAAAGATGTATAAATAATAATCTTTTATAAATGTATACACTCTAAAAAATGTTGGGTTGTTTAAACCCAAATTTGGGCAAAATATGGACAAACCCAGCCAATTTTGTAATTATTTTTTTTAACCCAATGGTTGGGTTCATCCATATTTGACCAAATTTGGGTTAAAACAACCCTACATTTTTTAGAGTGTATTTATATGTATCTAGAGCTTCGTGCAGATGACACAGCACGCGGCACGTCCGCAAGATGCTGCTCAAAATTTTGAATTAAACTCGAAAGATTCTCAAATAAACAAACCACAGTTATACAAACTGAAGGAAAAGAAAAACCTGCTTAAAATGAAAGCCGAAGAAATTTAGGAAATTAAGAAATAATTTAACTTTATGTCGGAAGAGTTGAGCAAAGTCTCGAAACAAACAAAACTCATGGAGCTAATGGACAAAGTGAAACTCCTCAAAACAATAATTAAAGAAAAGGACAAACGGATTGTGAACCTGGAAAGGGAAGTTGATGACTTGGAGCAATACACCCGTATGGAGGATATGATAATAACTGGATTGGAGACACAACATCAAACGTATGCCAGAGCGGCGACGAGCATTGACAAAGGTGAGGACTACAAACACTAGAACAACAAATAATACAGTTTTTCAACATGCCGATTAAAAGCAAAGACATCACTGCTTGTCATACTATTCCTAATAGGTAAAATGGGAAGGCAAATATTATAGTTCGCTTCATTAATCGCAAAAGCAAAATGGAATTGCTCAAGGAAGATAAAAAAAACTGTCTGGGTCCGGAATGTACATAAATGAACATTTGACTAAAAAAATGGTGAAATAGCACGACAACTATATAAAAACAAGCTAGTAAACATATTAAGAAAAACCAAAAAGAACTATTATAATAATCTACTAGAGACACAAAGAAAGCAACATTAAGCAACACTGGGTTTCCCGAAACCTTCTTAATGCTACGTCGTTCATAAGTTACACCGCTGTACCTTATCGTTAATATATGTTTCCCGAAACATTCATAGTTAAGTATACCTTCTGTAAGTCATCCGTTCAGAGGGTTATTCTGGACCACTCTTAGCTTTACCTTAACATTGTTGCAGGTCTATACGAATATATTTCTGAAGTTTAAATACACAGAGAGTGTTCCATTAGGCTAATTCAAGTGTTTTCATGCAAAGAATAAAATTGTCATTACATTGATTGTTGTAAGATTTTCAATTATATTATCCAAAGGTACATCAGCTGGCAAACCATTAAAGGCTTAATAGTCTATTTAAAGGGGATGATTGTGGTGGGGAGTTGCTCATACTATAGCAGCGATACAGCGAATGGTTGTTCTGAAAGACGGCGCCGTCTGTGGAGCGCTTTCGAAGGCCAGCGAAAGCATACTGTCAGTTAAGGCCTATTCGGACGCTAATTGTTTCTCATGGGCTTGTACGGAATTTTAAACATTTATCCATAATCAATGTCAGTGTTTTTTTCTCACCTAACCCGGGTAAAAATCCCTGGCCAAATTACCTACTGTTTTTTGACAAACAGGCTTGTGGTAGGCTAAATCCACATCTGAATACACATCTCTGAGTTTACAAGAAGAGATTCAAAATTCACTGTTTAAATCCTTTTTGATCACTGCCGAGCACCGTACATAAGATGTACACTTTTATTACTGAAATGCAGGAAAGTATTTACAAGAACAATATTTCATCGCAGCTCCACCTCAGCGAATAAAAATGGGAAAGAGAAGAAAGCACGTAAAAACTTGAAATGGTTATTGTGACCGCAATATATCATCCAATTTTAAAATATGTATGCTAGGCTATTATAGTTTGGATATTTTTTTATAATATTCCATGAGTCCTAGTAAATGCAATTTCAACTATTTCTGAAGTGCTTCTTTTATAAAGAACACCGCTATCTTGCATAATGCAGTAAAGCAGCCCCTGCACGAGTGAATCATTGATTCTTGAGCTATCGATATCAGCAAATTTAGCACCATCGCCACGCACGGACAGCACCTGGTAACGTCGCAAGTAAGAAGGAATATCTTAAGCAGCTTCCTAAGGTATGGTTCGGGAACACGCCTAGAAATGGTATACCTTTAGTTAAGTTATACTTTAAGAGTCTTCGTCGTAGTGCACTAAGAGACAATGTTATCGGGAAATGCAGCCTGGAAGGTACTAAATAGTGCAATCAAAGGAAACACTAAGAAAAGTAAATATCCAAAGTACTTCACAAATCAATTGAAAACTATACTATACTATATTACTTTGCCAATCGTATTGCTAATGAATTTAATAATTATTTTGTAAATGTAGGCTAGTAGTGTAACAGACGCAGGCTGAGTAGGATCCATGTGCAGTTTTATTTAAATATAGCAAGCTCAGTGTACAAACAGGCATGGTCGAAATACCAAGGCGAACAACACTATCAGAGACAGGACATCAAACGTGGTCAAAACAGGCAGTGGTTCAGGGCTGGCAGCTAACATCAGGAGTGAAGGTCAGAGTGAAACAGAGATCAATGGCAGGCAGAGAGGAGTCGTAGTCGGTAATCCAAGGCAGGGTCAAAACACAGACAGAAGATACAATGAGAATAACGCTCAGAAATGCAGCCGGGGCAAACAAGACTTCGCAATGTGTGTGTGAACAGCAGGTTTAAATAGTCTGTGATGAGGATCAGGTGTGCAGTAATCAGTCCTGTATGTGGGTTCTTGGGAAGTGTAGTTCAAAGCTAACGTTAGTATTCAGGAGAGTGAGACCTCCGGTGGCCGACAGGGGAATCTTCACCGCATTCGTGACAAGTAGCCAATCTAGCAAACAATATTGTGCAACCAGAATTAAAAGTAGGTGTGGATGTTGACATAATTACATCAAATACTAGCTCAATATTTGTAAAGTCAGTAGAAGAAAATTAACTAATAAATAGAATAAATAAATTTTAAAATAAAAAAATCTACAGATTGTAATGATATAGACATGGCACTATTTAAGTACGTTATGACATTTGTTGTAAAACCATTAACCTATATTTTCAAACTTATCTCCTCAAACTGGTGTTTTTCCGGACAACATTGAAAATAGAAAAAGTCATCCCCATCTACAAAAATGGTGACAGACATTCACTCTCAAACTATAGACCAATCTATCACCAATCTAAATAGAAAAACTATTTGAAATAAGACTAGACAGTTTCATTAAAAAAATATAAACTATTAAACAATCATCAATATGGCTTCCAAGCAAATCGATCCACAGAAATGTCTGTAATAGAGCTGGTTGAAAAAGCTCCAATAGAAAATAAAAATTACTCAGTTGGAATTTTTATAGACATTGAAGAGAGTATTCCCCACCATCGATCACAAAATATTGTTAAAAATGTGAAAGATATGGCATCAGGGGCGTTGCACAAAGATGGATTAGTGACTATCTCAGGAATAGATTTCAGTTTGTGCAATTCACCACCCACAGGTCACAACTACAGAGGGTCACTTGTGGGGTTCCACAAGGATCAGTCCTTGGACCAGTCAAAAGCTATTTTATTATATATTAATGATATTTTTTAAAGGGGGGGTGAAATGCTATTTCATCAATAGTGATTTTTTTACACTATTAAAGAGTTGGATCCCCATGCTAAACATGGACAAAGTTTCAAAAATTAAGTTGTACGTTTGATTGAGTATTTCTGTTCTCAAAATACTCCTTCCGGTTTGTCACAAGTTTCGGAAAGTTTTTTTCGGGCCTGTGTGACGTCAGCTAGGCCGGAATTTCCTTATACGGGTCCTAAGGGCAATTCTCCCGGAAGGGCGCGCGCGCAGCTGTAGCCTAGAGCGAGAGAAGTAACGTTATGCCTATCAGAGCGCTGGGCTCGGCTTTATGGAAGTCATCGACTGTGATTGTTTTAAAACAAGGCCCAGTTCGACGCCGGATTTGCAGATCGTCTAATGCTTAAGGATGGAGCAGTCCCAACGATAAAGGTTTACGGTCGTGCGTTGGAACTGCAGGCGGTGAGTAAAACTGCTTCAAATGTCTGTGAGCTGTTATTAACTATCGCCGTGTATTAAGCACAACAAGTAAACGAAATGATCACGTACAGGTAATGTAAAACTACACTTCCCACACGTACAAATTTAAAAAAAATACGACGACATAAAGTGAAAATTAGTCATTAACAAAAACAGCTAAGCAAATATAAGTTATACAGTTCCAGTACACACCACATAGAGACGTCCTGCTGTAGTCGTTGCTGCTGCTGCTCGTCTTCAATTTCAGCCTCGGGATCTGATTCGGGATCAAAAATGTATGGCTGAATCTGATTGTTAGCAATGTTTTGTTTTGGGATATCACAGTTTTCCAGAAGCTCTCAACGTAAGCTTCTCGCGCTCGTGATTATTTAGCTCCGCCCACACGGCACGCCTCCACCCGCTCGTTTTTTCCGGAAAGACTCGGTACAGCCTATCTTTCTTTTATAAATATAATAAAACTAAAGACTTTTTGGATATATGAATGATGCAATACTACTCTATAGGTACTCAAGATTAACATGAGATTGACTGAAACTGAGTGTTTCACACCCCCCCCCTTTAAGGTGTCTACTCAATTAAATTGTGTCTTATTTGCAGATGATACAGCTCTATTTTGTTCTGATCAAAATTTGGGACAGCTTCTGGACTCAGTGGAAGCAAAAATTAAAATTGAGTGATAACGCTCACTCTTAGCGCGCTAAGAAGACTCGAAAGATATATCTTACCAAAGTTGTTTATGTTCCTAAGTGTGTTCCCCGAAGTGTCCCTTAGGAAGCTCTTCTTAACACGCTGCCCATGAGGTGCATTAGCGAATGTAGACACATTGAGTCAACGGCGTTAAGAAAGACAACACGTTCTATGCAAATGAAACATTCCTTAAATTTTCCAATAACATTTATTTTAACATAGTTTAAGTTATCAGTAAAATATAGACTATTAATTAAATTATCAAATTGTCAGTAATATGTTCACACGATATGTTGTGACGGGTAGACAAACTGGGTATCCCTCGCTAATCATCCACTCTCCTTATCCCGTTGTGCCACTTCTAAAAATATGTAATACACTTTTATATTAATGGTAAGGTACTTTACAATCAGAATTGATTGGCATTGATTTGCTCTCCTTTCTAAAGACTGGTGCATAGTGGCGGCGACTAGCGTCCTTGAGCTCAATCAACGCTAAGAGAGAGCTTACGAATGGTCCAGACCAACCTTACGAAAGTGTGACTTACAGAATATATACTTAGCGTACGAACGTGTTGGGAATTGTGCCATAACGTTAAGAGAGAGGTTAAGGAATAGGTTAAGAACTACTTAGCGATAAGAACGTTTTGGGGAACCGGGCCCTGGATCATTCGTAAGCTCTCTCTTAGCGTTGTTTTGAGCTCAAGACGCTAGTCACCGCCACTGTGCAGCAGTCTTTAGAAATCAGCGCAGCCAGTACAAGTCAAACTATGGTATGTTGACAATGTTGTGGCTCAACAATGATTTTTTGTTATGGACATTTTAAGACTAATAATAAAATATGTTTGCAATGGATACAGGCCTATTTATGAAGTTGACTTTATTTGGTATCAGAACTAATATGGTGGTAATTAGCCTAGGCTATTTCGTGATGTCATTAAAGCGTATCACTTTTGATAATTAAAATCTGGCAAATAATTTGGCTCTAAATGGCTAAGAAATATAAATGGGTAAGCATGGTGGTGTCCAGTAAGTGACCAACTATGGCAGCGATCCAACGTGTCCTTGTATTGAATCAAAGATGGTGCAGGCCGCGGAGCAGTTTCGTCCATGTCAATTTTTCGTTTCTATGTGTGCTTGTAAATTATTTTCCTTTTTTTCTTTCTTTTGAAGTTGACCGAAATAAACTAAACTAACTAATATATATATATATATATATATATATAATATACACCGGTATTATATATAACATTGCCATCTTTGCTATGATTTTATATATATATAACCTTCAAATCTACAAATCATCTATGTCTACAAATCACTCGATTTTAACAGGTTATGAAGTGAATTTCATCGGTTATCACACATTTGAGATCTTCACATCAATTGAGCGACCTGAAATACTGCCCAAGACTCCGGAGACGTCTTTATGAATGCTGTGTGTGTCATCTTCTCGTCTCCCTTGTTGCACCTCTAAACGCAAAAGCAATTTCCTTCCAGGATCCTGCAGAAAAAGCAGGAGAACTTGACCTTTACTCTGACAGAAATATCCTTTCAAGTAAACAGGCTTCTCACCACCAACCTGTGACAGAGGCTCACATTTATCACCAGCACTGATAAAATCTGCTCAGACCTGAGGGAGAACACCTTCCCAGCTGCTCACCAAAATACTCCACTCGAAGACCTCTGAGACATTGAGACCAAAAAAATATATATACTACAGATAGATACATTTGCACTGTAATTGCCACAAAAATTTGATTTTTTTTTTTTTTACATTTACTTCAGTTAAAAGTGGTTTCTCTTTTTAAAATACACTGAAACAGACAATGCCCTACTTTGGTCAACAGCATCAGCCATTTGGATTTTAGGACAGATCCAGTGGACTGTTTAAAAGCAAAATGGGACAGGCCTCTACGGTCCACTCTCTCAGCAGTGCACGTAATAACCGTTGTGTTCGCAGTAGCAGCATACTCCAGGCTATGGACATTATTCCACCTTTGTAATGTAAAGCACATCTTAAAATGCAATTGCTTTTGCCTGCGACAACAGTAGGGGGCAAAATAAAGGCCTTAACAGGTCAAAGAACTCCAGAGGGACTTCATTCACCTTGCAAGGGCACTGAATTTATGGGATCTCTAGACCATAAATGCAAACTCTTTGGTGTGGAATAAACAAGCTTGTGCTGCTTTGAATAAATAAATGGTGGAAACGGTTTTCAGTTCAAGAGAGCATTAAAATGTATCGCTAAAAACTAGGTAACAAGGTTGCTAACTAAATTCAAAGCATCAGTAAAAACCCAAGGACCTTATTTCCATGTGCGTTTTAGTAACAATTTAAATGGTAAACAGTTGAAGACAAATGTATGCAGTAAAACATTCACTTTCACACACAATTGCTCTGGAATCTATATCATTATGTTCAGTGAAACAATCGTGAAGGACGTTCACATCTCTGATAATAATTGTTTTAAATCTTTAACTCTGCCAATTAAATCTGGTAGTTTCAGCGTTATTCAGAGTTCCCGAGAAGAGGAGATGTCAGGTGAAACGTTATTCAAAACTATCTGTATTCGATTATCCATTTTTTACAAGGTTGAGGGAGGTGGTTGTGCATGCATCCATCTGTGTCTATCACAAGGCAGGGGGCGTAAAACGAATAGCACATTCAAAGCGCAAGGTCTTCTTTTTATACAGGGGCAAATTCAATTTGATCACAGGGATCAAAGGAAGGGCATGACCTGCCAGCATTTACAAGAGTTCAAATAATTCACATTTCCACCACAGTATTATAAATTAATCTTTCTTATACACTGATAAAAACACACCCCTCGGCTAATATTTTTTTCTATGAAATACGAAGACTTGTGCCCTCCAGACATATTTCAAACGAGTTTGACTGGCTAATCATTCTAGCTTTCTATAAAATGGATGCATTTAATTGTGAAGAGAATTGTTCATATGTAGCAGGTAAATATTTAATTATGCTCCTCAGAAGAAAAGATTAAATAGGCAGTCATAAAGTAATATACTATGCGCGTCGCAGTGATATTCACTCCATGATCACAGATATATTAATAGGCATTTCACAACGCAGAGATGATTTCTTTGAAAGCGTAATCCACTAAAGTCACTCTCTATGCTCCCCTGCCGTAACCACAGCTGTACTAATATTTTTCCCCCTTTTTTAATATCTTCTAATATTTGTCTTTCTCTTAGAACACCATATCGAGTTCATCATGGTATCAGATTGGAAGCTACATTCATATTTTCCCATAAGGCCGCCTACGGCTTCCGGATAACTACTTTGGTTTCTGAGTGCTGACACTGGATGGACACTGGATGTCTTTACTTTAAAAGAAATGTCTGCGTATTAGATAACATGTACATTGGGGACATTAAGCTCTAGGATCCCCTGCTCCAAACCCTGTGCGAAAGCAGTTAGAAAGACCTATTATGAAATGTTCTCAGTGAATCATTCACTAATAGACAAACAGCCTACTTACTGTAATGAAAATAGTTCAATACAAGTGGACCTACGTCAATCAAATATGCCTTTTGACAATGATTCTTAAAGACATTAATACATTGGTTTATACTAGAAAACTGCTTTAAATTAATCATTTCCACTTTTAAACCTTCTGGGTATGCATTGCGCCTAGATTTTCATTGCAAATACATGTTTTGTTGAGCTTAAATGTGCAGTCACATTATCAAAATTTCGGCGAAATTCCATGGACAAAAAGGTCTATTGTCATAGTGTAGTGATGCATGAAGTCACTTTAAACCCAAGCAACGATGTTAACTTTGAATCCATGTGACCAACTTTCATCCTCATATGAAATTGATTCCCATTTGAAAAGACTTGATTTCACCCATAAAAAAAATGACCAAACAAGGTAAATGTGACTGCACATTAGGATAAAATATTACCCTAATTATTGAACTCAGAACATTCTTTTAAGTATGTTAGTCTTGCGTAGCCAGACCTTCAGACTGACGGCTGAAGGTCTGGAATTCATAGCAGCTTTCTTTGGCCAAGGCCCACCCATAAGGCCATTTGACCGACATGTCAAACAACCAATTACAGTTCGTTTCGTTCAGCGTCACGTTTCAGGGCGTGGAAATGTCCCCACAACAACAGACCGGCGTGACAACAGACCGGCGTCTGTTGTTTCATGTTTGCCCGCAAACGCGGCTGATATCCCCTTCGCAGTTAGGTACTTCACTTGATCTTCCCTAATAGATAGGAGGGGACACACTAGTAAAATTGGATCTGCTGGGAATCCTTCTAAATGCTGACAAAGGGTCAGCCAGGCTTGGAAAATAATACTCTTCCCAAATCCCGTCGGCAAACAGGCTAAAATATCTCGTTTTGTCTCCACTAAGTGCTTCAAACAAAACTCCTGGACATCTCTTAAAGAGTCTATGCCGTGAACCTCGCATACTTTTGAGAATCCTACGTTTAGCTGATCTTGATAAATGCTCATTGTCACTCATGTAAACACAACAGTTTTTCTTCCACAATCACACGTCTGCGCTTTGTTTCCCGAATCCCGGCGGACCGAAAATAAACGCGACACTCGCGCCCCCCGGAAATCCGATAAAATTTAACCAATCAGATGACGACTTCGATATTTCTGAAGTGTTTCCAGTTAAGTGTACCATATGCATCAGACGTTTAGCCAACGTTCCGTGGGCGTGACGTCTGAGGCTGAGACTATAAGTATGTTGACAATTTTAAAACCCTCTATGACATGGTGTTGCTCTCAGGAAACAAACTACCTTTTTAGACCTCACACTGCCCCTTTAATATAACCTGACATGTCTGTTCAATTAATGAGGGCTGAAGTGGGTGTGACTTTTTGTTTGGGGGTGGAGCAGTCCTTTAATGAAGCAAAGCCACATAGTACATGGTGCCACCAATTAGTAAGATAAATATAACTTTTTAACATGTTTAATTTGAAATAACTTTATATTAAAAAATATATGCATGTGCATTAGTATGTAAAGAAGTATGTTTGATTGTTTAAAGATTTATTTAGTTTTTATTCATATACTAAAACTGTGTTGTTGTTGTTTTGGCAACACTGTGTAGTTAGACCACTTTTGTTCAGGCAATATCATAGGGTTAGGACAATATGGTGCACTTAAGTTCTCCTGGGAAGTTTGTTTTTTACAAATTCAGAAAACGTACTCAGTTACTAACGTAAATGGACTGCATTTATATAGCGCTTTCATAGACCCAATGGCCACCAAAGCGCTTTACATTTTGCCTCTCATTCACCCATTCACTCACACATTCATACACCGACGGCGGTGTCAGCTATGCAAGGCGCCATCCTGCTCGTCGGGAGCAGCTGGGGTTAGGTGTCTTGCTCATGGACACCTCGACACTTGGTCAGGTGGAACCGGGGATTGAACCACCAACCTTTTGGTTTGTAGACAATCTACATGAACCACTGAACCACTGCCGCCTCGGTTCTCTCTAGAGAGGGAACGAGTACTGCGTAATATCTTATGCTATGGGGAAAACCTCTTTTCCACGAGATATTGAAGCCAAAAATTATCCTTAATTTTGAATCAATGCAAAACGCTTTGCAGCAGCATGCAGACATAGGCGAAACGGCTCGCGTGCCTATTGGCTGTCCTGCTGCAACAGCAGTAGCCTATCGAGAGAGGCCCTGCGTGACACCTTATCCTATGGGAGCGATTTGCGCCCATTTCTTCACGTCCAGAATAATGATGAAATTGAGCATCCTACCTTCTCAGTTAACAACCCAAAGGGGATGCTAAGACTTTTGCGTAGCGGGAAAGAGCCCTTTCTTTCCCTCTCAATCACACTGACTAATTACCAAGCAAACGCAGTTAGTCACGTATAATGGCAGAGCTGAGTGAATGGAGCCTCATAAGACAGCTGGACTATTGCCCTCAAGGACATGAACCGGAGTTCTCTTCTCCAGACGCCATGAATACAAACCTAAGCAGAGACATGCAGAGCCTATAAAGTTTGTTTGTGTGTATTTAGTATCCAATCTTGGCTAGACCAAACTCATGAGCTCTTTCCGGGTGAAGGTCAGGGAAGGGGTAAGCGGTTATTTGGAATGAAAAGTAAGTCATTCACTCTTTCCTTTATTTTGCACTGAGGACTTGCAGCTTTTGATGTTTGCCTATACAAAACCTCAATTACAAACATCAGGAAGAGAGAATCAGATCCTAAATATCCTCAGGGCATCTGCAGTAACACATAAAAGGATGTGTAAAATGGGTTAACCTGCTACATTAAAATATACCTATCCTTTGGGTTTATGGCAGATGATGCAAGGTGACCCATGTTAAATAACTTACTTTTCAAAGGGAACAAGATCAATGGCAGGATCTGATCTTGTCAGCTTACATATAGTACAAAACACTAGGATTTTCACTCTCACTGTTTTTTTATATAACCACAGTTACATAAGCCATGTCAGGGGTGTTACATCCAGACAAGGAAGGCAGCACCACCTCACAAAAAAACAAATAAAAATAAAACTGAAAGACCATTTTAAATTATGTAACAAAATATAACTACTCCATAAAGGCATAGCTTTTCAACCACTTATTTTACAAAATCTACACTGTCCAAATACATAAAAAATTAATGAATTGGCTTATATACAAATGGGTAAAACGATGGAATCTGGCACTAGTCAGATTTTTGTCCAATGAAATGCGATTTTGAATGAGAATCTCCCACCTACCAATATCACCTGCAATTACAAAGCATAAAGCAGCATAACTAATACATGGCTTTTCAGTTTAGGCCAGAATCTTAGTATCAGTACATCCCTAGTTACTTACATTTTCATGTAACCTCATGTAAACATCCCACCTTTAGTAGTCTACCACATACCACAGTGCTATAGACAAACCAAAGCAAACATGTTTGCAATGCAGAAAGCCATTTTTTTCTCTGAATAAATCCCTTGTATTCATGTTTCCTGTCAAAAATAAAGAATAAATCCAAGCCATAGGAGCGGCAATCATGTGACCCAAATGTAATCCCCAGGTGAAGCTGATGTAAGGACACTCTCTGCGGTGAGCGAAAGCCTCTTCTCTTGATTTAAAGAGCTCTCCATTAGCTGTCACACCACTAGGGGCGTCCGTCAGCTTGATTGTACATCACATTCATAAAAAACCACAGAGAGGTGTGAAGTGGGCATTCCGGTATCCCTGTTCAATAGCATCACAGGTTTCTAGAGACATATTAGGATAGCAGCACTATTTTAGTGCGACACTCAACCAATCTCCAAGCTCAGCTCCATAGACCTGAGAGGATTACCTGGGGAAAAAGAGGATTTCTATTTGCATGATAACCGCTGAATCTAGTCTGCTTTATTCTTTATTAGTTACAGTAAGTCCTTCATTCATTACGTGACAGTCAGAAAGGGCTGTGCAAAGACTGTGACGTCCCCATTGGAAGCGTAATCCCGATGCTCACACACACCAACACACAAAGACGAGCAGTCAATGTCAGCTTTAATGAACTTCAGGTCATATCAAATCAACTGCAGTCTCAAGTCATAAACTTTTATGATTAGTAGAAATAGATCATCCAGAGCAGATGAGCTGCAGTGTTTTCTCTGCACTGTAATTTCCAAGCACAGCATAGCATCTCACCACATATCAGCTTTAGTTGAAGAGAGTAAGAGACTAAAATGTGAAAAAGAGTAAGGAAAAGTTGTGACCGCAAATATAGAGAGGGTTTAACTTAGTTCACCCGAAATTAAGACATGTTTTTTTATGGCAGAAATTTCGAAGAATGTGCTGGTTGCTCTCTTCCATGTATTTTCAATTAATCAAAACTAAAGGTTTCGAGCTTTGAAAATGCAAAAGCACTATACAAGATATATACACTATCATAAGTGTTTTATACTACCTTTGCACAAGTCTTCTGGAGTCATACAATATAGTTTTGTGTGAGGAACAGAGGGGGAAAAGTCATTCACTGAAAAATGTGATATCCACCCTATAGCTCTTCTAGATTGTTCATGAGAGTTTACAATAGAGGAGGGAAATCAGATTCATGAACACATTCTTTTGAGTCAGATCTTTTAAATGAACCAGTTAATTCAGTTCACAGAATTGGTTTAAATGATTGGCTCGACATGAAAGGGACTGATCCAGTGATAGCGACTGAGTGATCCTTTTGCTGTGGTTCACAGCCTGGAGTTGAAAATCAACTTAAATTATGGCCTGTTCTTATGGCTTAGAATATAGTTAACAATTCACATGGATCACTTTTATGATGTTGTTGCATCCTTTGTGAACCTTAAAAAAAGCTTTAGACCTCATTCACTATAATTTTAATTTTTGAGTGGACCATAACTTGAAATGGTATTATGTTGATTTATAAAATAATAATGTTAAACCATTGACCTCTATGAGATATAGGGGGGGCAAACCGATTAACCTGGGTTAAGGGAAAGGACTCGTAAATTATACTATGTCATTCTCTTTTACTCTCCTAATCTTATTTCAAAGGAGACCTCAGCTGGAGAAGATGTTTTCTTATACAGAGAAGCTCCACACGGCCCCCATCTACACAAAGAAAAAAAAATGAAGCAAATAAATAAGAAGAAAATCGAATCCTTTCAGCCCTCACAGAAGTGCAAAGCAATGAATCAGCAAAATAAATTATCTCCGGAGATAAACAAACATGATATTTCAGGGGCCAGAGAAGACTAGCTGGTCTCATAAAGTTCATTGGGTCCCACTGACCATAAACGCAGCCAACTATTCAGTCTCGCAGTATCCACAGTAACAAGTATACCATCTCCAATAACAAATATACCTCGATGCACAGAGGCCTATTAAATTTGGACCCTAAAATGGCCTGA